>JBAMJV010004036.1:0-31568 GCA_037951105.1 Echinarachnius parma
TAATGACATTTCTGATGGGGCTTCGAAATGTTTGTTTTCGTAACTGTTGTCTTTGTTATGCACTCATGTAATGATCATTGTTATGCATGGTAATATATTTAGTTATTACTAAATACAATGCATATAATATATTGAAATAATACTTCCCTTCAATTGATATTATTATTGTTTATGTAATATTCACAGAAACTTCGAACGAAGACGAACATCATATTCATATCACAGAAGATACACTTGGACCAGGTTAGTAATAATTACTTAAGGGATGCCTGTAAAGTGTCTAACTCCACGACAATTACTTGGAGCTTCCTCGTTTCTCCTCTACCTGTTGTTTAGCTTATGGTAAGAGAAGAATAAAATAGGGTTAGATTTTTTCAAACGCCCCTTTAGTATGACGATACCTATCATTCAGCTCAGAGCATTAATGAACGGTCATAAACTTCATAAACGTCATACAATAATTCTTTGTAAAAGCTGACGCATATTTTCGCTTTTTAACCAGGAAGCAGTGTTCTTTTCCAATGAAACTTTTACACATCATTTGGACATATCTTACAATGATTTTGGTACAAGATTGAAGTCTAAATCTAATTTTGGGCAATATCTGACATCTTTACATGTGCACTTTTAATTGATATGGCTTCCAAAGTATTATATTTGTTTTTGTTTACTTTTAGTCTTTTGGCAGAAAAAAAAATGGATTAGGGAGTTTTAAATTGTAGGGGGGTGGAGACAAGTAATTTCTGAAAGAATACACTATAGAGCTCAGGAATTTGCTTGTCTCCAAAATTGAAAATTGGTTTCCTGGGAGATATATGGTTGCCATGGTAACCACTTCATATTTGTTAGACGATTACAATATTACGAGAAAAATACTTTTCTAAGGCCATGACGAGTGAATTGTCTTGCAAAAAGATGTTTTCAGATGTGGGAAAGATGCCCTACAATGATTAAAGACTTTCATCGCGCAAGGTCAACAGTAAAAGTCAAAGTACAAAAATCAATGGAAAAAATCATGTTTTGGAATGTTGTAGGGATATCTTTCAAGTTCAAATAAATGTGATTAATGAAACTGCTGGAAACAAATAGTATGAATAAAATCCATTCTTACGATTACAAAGCTGTATTTTTTGTAATCTTGGACCATTTTACAAGGGAGATGACATGTTTACGGTAACCATGTAAATGCCCCCGATGACGTGCAATGCACGCAGTACATGTGTTATCCAATTCAAAATGAATACAGTGCTACAAACACGTATAATAGTCTAGTGGAATATCTGAAAAAGTTGAACGCTAAGGAAATATAAAGTGGGGGAAAAAAAAACATAATTCAGGTACGGTGATACGATGAGCAATATTTCCAAGATGATTTACAGTTGTTGACCACCTAATCTGCATAAACAAAATGGCCACTAACATTGTAATTTCCTTACGTTCTTGTATCGTATACTATTTCTGAGATATGAATAACAAATTGAATATCTCTATTTATGCCGTATTATGAAAGTCAGACAGATAGTAAAACGGAGTATTGATATTCACTTTTATGAATAATTATGCAAATCAGTGACGAGCATTATACAAATCATATAATTACATTAATATGTATTATTTGTATTCGGTAAGCGAGTGTAACACTGAAGAGTCTTTATTCTTCAAGTAAGGCTTTGGGAAATGAATAAGGACATTTCTAAGCCAATCAGAGTTTATGAAACAATCAAAATTAACGTAATCCCTTCATAAACAAAATGGCCACAAGATATAATTTGTAGACCTTTACGGTAGTGAAACATTAAGCATTTCAAAGCTTTGTAATACATGTACAATGAAAATAAATGTAAATGGCATATATAAATTCTACAAATTATCGAGGTAACCTAGGGTACTTACTGCTCATGAATATGCAAATTAGTGGTGATCGCATCTAATATAACACTGTTAAAGCGTATTTACTTATAAATATTATTCGTTTACAACTTGGCAAGGCATATGTTTCTTTGCTCATTTTCATTATAATAAATATGTCAGTTCAATGGTGAAGGAATTATTGAACTTCTAAAACAATCAATATTACGAAATATTTATCAATACATTCTATTGATATAATTTGCAGAAAAGGAACCTTAGATATGTGCAATTATGGCATAACTCTAGGAAGAAAAGGGAACAATTTACATAATTATCAAGAACTGCAGTATGTGTTAAAGGGTACCACCAGACAGAGATTTAGCTCTCTTACATCAAAGACATATCTTAAATGAACATACAAAACAAGTCTGTGATCCTGAAAGTATTTCTACATCGCCAGATAATCATTTTTAATATCACCATGTCAATTATTCTGTCAGCGCAGTTCCGATTACGATATCAATTAACGACCCTCTTATCGGAAGCAACTGCGATATATCGCAGCAAGCAGAGAAAATCTCGAAAATCACTTGTGTGCAGCGAATAAAAAATCAACTTGGCGTTCAGAAACAGCATCTATCGCGTATGTACGCGTAGCGCTATACAATCACTGTACTATTGCATACATGCAGAGTAACCTACATGTATTATGCATGGTGCGGTGGCTATACAGGGTGCCCAGAAATAAAGGAACGGGGTACTTGCCATTATAAAGAAGCATACAGACTAGGTTCACTGCATAGATAATCTTTTTAAAACGAAATTTGATACAAACAACAGTAATTTTTTGTCGAGTAGTTTTGTTTTAGGGGCGTCTTAAGTGACACCATGTCAGGGTCATCTTTTTGTCAATTTCTAGAAAGTCGGTGCCTGAAAAATAACCATTCATGCCCGTCATAGCATCAATGCGTGATCAATGCGAATACTTTTGTCCATGTGCATTCATGCCCCTTCGCATAGGCGACATCGTTTTTACAGCTGAATGCACATGGACAAAATAATTCGTATTGATCGCTACTTGGTCCTATGCGGGCGAATGGCTATTTATCAGGCACCGACTTTCTAGAAATTGACAACAATTTGAACCTGACATGGTGTCACTTAATACGCCTTTAAAGGGAACTTATTAACATGTCCAAATGCTCAAAATATATTTGTTTAAATTCTAGCGGTTCCCTCATACCTTGTTGTATTCGTATTAACAATAAAATCATGGACCGGTTTCGGTTTTTCAAATTTCGCTTTCGTTACAAAGATATGTACGATTGGAAGGTATTCAGATAAGAAAAACTCAGGTGGAGTGTACAAAGTGAGTGCAGTGAGTTAGTGAATATCACTTTGCATTTTCGCTCATTACTTGGCCATGCAATGTCCATTTGACTTGAAATTTTCACACAATAACCCTGTGGACATATGAGATAACAACAATATCCATTGCATCAACCCTTCATCACTTTTTGCACATGTCAACAAACTTACTAGATCCCTTTAATCAAAAAAATACTGACCAAAATTACTGTTCTTTGGTATCAAATTTCCTTCAAAAGATTATATATCAAGTGGACCTATTCTGTACGTTGCTTCATAATGGCAAGTTCCCGTTCCGTTATTTCTGGGCCACCCTGTATAGCGCTAGGCATTGGTGTGTAACATGACTCCAACACTGCCGTTGTAGTGTATCATCAAAGAGCGAGCGCGCACGGGTGTATTGCCTGCAGGCCCGAAACGATCGCATGGGCTATGCGATAAATCGCACATAGTACCATATAACGTACGCGTATTGATTGAGCGGTCGTGCAAACAAAAGTCGCGCGCGCGAACCACTAAATAGCCGTGGTTCCGTAGGTCGTAGTACTTAATTGCATTGTTCTCAAATTACAGAAACATATCAGACCCCATGAGAGTATGATTGATATTCAATTATAGTACCAAAACAACTAAGCATTGGTTTTATAATGCCGGTGGTACCCCTTAAATGACATTATAAACATGATGTACTGTTACCTTGCATTGATATAGCCTATTATATGTGCAACGGTAATATTGATGTCTGCTGCTTGACTGTGCACATACGCAGTACTATAATCCATATTATAAATATATATTAAGCAGTCTATTTCAAAAATATGCGTACAAATGGAACAGCGGTTCATTATCAGCGCACTATAATTTTCTATTCAACATTCATGATTATGATATATCAGGGTCATCAGTTGCATTATGCGACCGACGGCCACCTGATATTTTCTCAAAACACGTGTTTCCACATGCTGATTTGTAATTGTCACCGGCCTTTCAGGTGGAGTCTTTGAGCCGGAAGTATAATTCTTCGGAAAAACCATGTTAATTGCTAAAATAAGCATTCATCGTAGAGCTGGTTCTTACGAGCAATTAGTGTGTTTCACACTCAAAGGACAAAGATGATAACCAACACAATATGGATATGGTGCTGTAGAACATTATTGAAGTTAACCAACATCAGCCACATTCTAATAAGCATCAAAGACTACATTACCAGCAAACAGAACTACAAGAGGCAGGAACAATATATAAAATGAGGCTGCTTTAAATTTACCATTTTTGTGTGTGCGTCATCTAGCCGCTGCGGTTACCCCTGAGGACCCCACAAAATATATAATTGGACATCGAAAGCGGCAGTTCTGGTGGGGATCATGTGGTCAAGATATGGTAGGCAGCAAAAAGGGTCAAAGTAAGCAACTTCCGGTGAATAGAGTATCCTCATGATGATCATAGCCGCCAATGAGTTTAGGAATTGCCCAATTGCCTTTCCTGACCTAACATTGATATTCCGGGATAAGATGTTCATCCACGAATGGGCAATGCGGTTGAGGATAAAACTAGGCTTTACCAGGCTTCAACAAGTAGGTAACGTTGGCTTTCCTCCAGAGCTTCGGGATGTTGTTGGTGCTCATGGCATGCATTGAGCATGTTCAGGAGCCAGTTGGGGTCTCTTGAAAATATAGGTGTTCCATTTGCTCTCAAAGGATGTCATCAAGTCAGCAAGCTTTTACATTTTAATTGCTTAATGACAGCAAACAGGTCGCTTATGGTGAGTGGATTAGTGAGTCTTGTGAGTCTGTGGCCGTTAGGAACCCGGCCCTCCCAGGATGATCGCACGGTTTTTCCGGCTATTCACAAGGAGTTGATGGGTGGCTTGATCGGTGCTATTATAGATGGTGACTTAATGTCTTGGTTGTACTTGTGTATAGTCATTTCCCAAGCAGTATCCATATCGTTTGCAATGCTTTCTTATTGCTATATTTTATGATTAAAAGAGGGCAAAGAAAATAGGATTCCAACGGGATTCGAACCCGAGACCTCCGGATTGCTAGACCGGTGCTCTTTCGACTACTGCTATAGAAAACCCTAGTACGGTGCTCGTCCCTGAAACCCCTTAATTCTCATTGCCCGAATGGTCATAAGCTATTATAAATCTGACATAAACCCAAAGGATACAAATCAACTTGGGGATATATGCGAGGGATGACCGAAGTGATACAGCTTTTTTAAATAATGAATAATAATGAATTCAAACATATAGAGAAACTGACCAGAAATATATTGTAATTAAAAGAGGGCAAAGAAAATGGGATTCCAACGGGATTTGAACCCGAGACCTTCTGATTGCTAGACCGGTGCTCTTCCGACTGAGCTATAGAAAACCCTAGTACGGTGCTCGTCCCTGAAACCCCTCAATTCTCATTGCCCAAGTGGTCAGAAGCTGTTATAAACCTGACATAAACCCGAAGGATACAAATCAACCTGGGGATATATGCGAGGGATGACAAAGGTGATACAGCTTTTAGGCACAGAGCTTCATTTTGACCTACTAGACAATATTAGAGGGGGAGCCCAAGGCAAAAATTGCATTTAGGGGCGTTGGGGGCAGGGGCGCTGTACCGAACCCCCCAATTGATAATTAATGTAAAATCACAGTGATTCTTCTTCTTTCAATTACATTTGATGATTACAAATCAATTTTTAAAAGTTTTTTTTTCAAATACCTTGATCAAAACCAGTGACTTTTTTTTGGGGGGGGGGGGGGGCGTTTTTTTTGGTGGGGGGCTTTTTTTTTTTTTTTTGGCCCGGTTAGATTACTTTTGTATGTTTAGGATGTATATCAAAATTGTAAATTTCCCCAGATCAGAAGTACTAGGGTGGATAAACTTTGTTTTGTGTGTTTGGGGGGGGGGGGGGGGGGGGCACATCAAGAATAATTTCAGGGGCGTAAACTACATTTTTCTCTTTAAAATAATGTTGTATGAGCGCACTTTTTTTGTTTTATGTTATAACATTATTGGGGCACACCCCCGCCCCCTATGCCACTAAGTAACATAGACCGGAACCTTTAACGGGAGATGGGGCGTCGTACCCCATAGACAATGAAGCCATAAGGGAAAAGTCCTTCATAATATAGAAATATTCTTATAGTGTGCCAGTCAAACATTTGCATGTCCCCAATCAGTCCGACCACTCTACACTGCTTACGTATAATCCCTAGTATACAACAGCGTCAATAATTAGGGGATGGGTGTAGGAAGCGATGGACGTGGTGTGGCAGATCGGTAGAGCGCGCGCTTTCTGATCTTGAGATCCCGAGTTCGAACCCTGCCCACTCCGTTTGTCCTTCAGCAAGGCAATTAATCCACATTGCTGCTCTCTACCCAGGAGTATAAATGGGTACTTCTTCGGGTGTTAATTAGCCTTCAGCGCCTGTTGGGCAGCTTGAGCTAGTATGCTCCCCTGGGAGTTGAGATAGTGCACAATATAGTTGTGTGGGTTTGAACTGTACCTGATGACCAAGGGTAAATGCGCCTCTGAATAGGGCACCTAGATACATGGCGCTCTATAAATGCTATATATTATTTTTATTATCAGGGGTGTAGTTACGTTGTAATAATATTATTAATTTACGTACTCTTTATGTAGTTTTAACATAAAAATAGTACTAATCAATTTTAAACATGCATGAGGTGCCAAAAATGTTAAGGTGGAGACTCCATACCTATACATAGAATACATATTGCCAATATGCATGCATACATGTTCATAAATATTGAACGTTGGTTAATAACAGTGCGCTGTATACAGTGATTACATTTTCTTCTCGCCACAAACTGGCTAAATAAGGCTTTCTTACCCGAAGTATGGAGATGTTTTATGCTGATGACACCTTTTCAACAGTCTGATTGAAAATATTGTCTTGTCCACCAGTACATAATATTGTTCATTTTAGAAAAGTCATGACGGTACAGTCCTCTAATTGGCACAACTGCACTTGCAAAGTGGTAAACAGTCCAGATTTGCTTTCCCACATTTGCAGGTAACAGTCTCCTCTGCATGAGCACTTAGGCGTTTTGTCATTTAGAACAACCGCGTCTTTCCCTGGCTTTCACGAAGTCCCGCTTTTCTGCTAAAAGGAGGGATTACGCGGGCCAGGAAACTGAGAGCATGAATGGTGCGGTTTTTCTGAAAAGGGACGAAATCTGCGAGGCAGCGAGTGATAACAATAAACCGGATTTCGTCCCTTTTCAGAAAAAACCGCCACATTCATGCTCTCAGTTTCCTGGCCCGCGTAATCCCTCCTTTTAGCAGAAAAGCGGGACTTCGTGAAAGCCAGGGAAAGACGCGGTTGTTCAAAATGACAAAACGCCTTAATCACCTCTTGGCAGGCTTTCGAGACCTCTGGAATTGTCCCCCATAATGGCAGCCAGGTCCTTGATTCTTTTGTCCATCCAAATTCCTGTGGAGATGGAATCTGCTGCTCAGACTCGCTGCTTGATGTCCAGATTCCTGCTTGAAACACCACACGTTTGATGTGCTGGAGCAGTGCATTCTGCGTAGGTGGCAGTTTTTCCATCGTCCGATTTTCTTGACAGACGTCTCCTTGCCTCATTGACTGAGCTTAGTGGACTTGATTTGTCGTATAGGACAACGGTCAGTCGTTCAAGCACCTGGAATGACTCAGAGTCAACGTTCAACTTCTCGAATGGATGCGCGGCTAGATATGCAAGTGTCTCTGTTGCATTATCGTACGCCTGCCAAGCCCGCCATACTGACTTCTTGCCTTTGCCATAGAATGCTGATGTCGTGTCGCAACCCGAATATGAGTGTAACCCGGAAAGGGCCTATGACCTTGACTCCCCTAGACTTTCACAGATGGCGTTGATGTGGTAGCATCTGTACTTCTTTCCAATGCCAAAAGCCACCCAGATGTCAGTCGATGGTTGCGTTTTGAATAGAATACCCCAACGATGATGACAACAACATCAGTGTCGACAGTTCTCGTGAAAACCGTCTTTGCTCCCTGCTTGAGTGCGTGCAGAATATGGACAACGATTCTAGTGTCGGCTTCTTCGTGATTACAGTTTCCCATGTTGACACTTGATTTGGTAGATGACACAGATGGCCCTGATGTCACATAAACGTCTTTACCATGTGGCCAGTCAAAGTTGTAACTTTTGATGTAAGAAAGGCAAACAGTCCAATTGCCTGGTAGCTTGGTCCGGCCTGACACTTTTCTGCGGACGCCAGTCCCCCTCTTTTCACGGGTAGATTCATTCAAGCTGTCTGGAATTTATGTGTCCCACACAAGATCCAATCTCTTGGTAGCCTGCAGCTGTTTCTCCATAATAATGAATACATCTTTAGCATAATCATCAAATGTGCTGATGGCAACAACAGGCAGGCAGTGAACGATGACAGCTCCGTCCAAGATTTTACAGTCATACACGGACGGTGGCTCTGGTTGGTCAGGCTGCTCAATGCAATGCAGGAGGTCGGACTTTGTACCTGGTAGATGAAGGTTTCCAAAGTCTGAGAGAGAGGGTGGAAAGGCCTGGATCTCGTGCGCAAAGAATTCATCTAAGTCACTCTCACGGCTCTGCATAGCGATGTAGAGCTGGCCAAACAAGGCCACATTGTTCTGAAGAACTTTAATCTTCTTCTCCTTCTTCGGAACTATCTTGCAGTGAGATTTCCTGAACAGTGCCAATGAATTCCTCTTGATTGGATTGTGAATGGCGTGGGTGCGTTCATCAAGCACATTCTGGACAAATTCCGTGTACTGCTTCTTGCCAGTTTCCTCCAATGTGCGGACTGCCGTAACAACTGCTTTGTCGGTGCATTTGCGACTGTCAAGCGTTACCAGTTCATCAAAAGAATCCAAGAATGGATTGCCCATTTGCCTGATACTTGCAGACAGACTAGTGACATGTTTCTGGAATGACTTCTGTGACGATAGGCCCTGTTCATGGTGCTGAAAGTCATTAGGGATGTCTCTGTCATATTCTATGAAGTACTCTTCCTCAAACTCTTTCAGCATTCTAGCCATCTCGGGTCCGGAGAACATCCATCGTCTCAGAGCAGCGGGGTTGTCCAGGAGTCCAATAGCGCCACCTGCACCTTTCACAATCTTGTTCTCTTGCTCATGAGCCTGGTCAAATGGGATCGCAGAAAAGTTGTTTGATGTCTTTGAGAGGACCCAGATTGAGTGCTGCTCAAATTCCTTCTTGACTGTCTCTGGCAGAGACTTCATATCTCTGATGTGGACAGGCATCCACTTGGAATAGTTCACATGGTTCAATGCGAAGAACAATAGGGTCAGCTCTTTTAGGACCTCCACATACAGTGGAAAGTTTTTCTCTCTGTGAGCTCTGATGAAGATGAGAATGAGGGTTTCATATTTCATGATCTGGTCCCAGAACATGAAAGTAGAGCTCTTCTTCAGCATGTCATCTCTCCACACCACGGCTGATTGTTTATCCTTGGGGCCCGTGCTGAGCATGAACGCCTCCTGCTGCAAATTATGCAAAGTCAAGAGAGAGACTTGATGAGCATGTCGGGTTCGAGTAAGGTGAGCCGCTTTCAGGAAAGAGTCTGCTGTGCCAACAGATGCTACCTGTGCGTCTGTTAATGCTGTTCAGCCGGAACTCTCAAGAAGATCACCAAGAGTACACAACAGGGCCATTTCTGTGTGTAAGCCACCTAGCATAACAACATGCACATTCTCACCATGTGTGTCAGGCCATTTCCATTGTACAAACTTTGCAAGAGCAAAAAGTGGCTGGTCAAATGTAGTGACTGGGATTTGTCCTGGATTTAGATACTCCAAAGCTTCTCTCTGGACATCCATCCCATGCTTGATCATGGCTGGCGTGGCAGACTTGTCATGGAACAGGGGTAGAAGTGCACATCTAGCTGGCGGGTCTACTACCTCGGGCTGCTTTGAGGCGTGAAATGCAGATAACATCTCCACTATTTAGCTCCTCCTTCTCCAGAAAGTGAAAGTGTCTAGAATTTGTTTGTGCAGCTAGTCTGAGCTGCATGCAGACCCTAATAATACTACAAATTAAAAGGTGGATGAAAGGATACACTCTGAACTGTAATCATGGAGTAAAGTTTAGTTTAGTTTGGCTCAACCATTCACCACATCACTTATTCCACTATTAATGGTGGCTTGACAACAACCAGTTAACTACCCCCCCCCCCCCCCCCCCACTCCCAACATACAAAACAGCAAAACATCCACTCCACTACTTCTGATCTGGGGTAATTTACAATCATGATTGTACATCCTAAACAAACAAAAGTAATCTATCCAGTAAAATAAAAAAAGCCCCCCCCAAAAAAAAAAAAAAAAAAATTACTGCTTTTGATCAAGTTATTTTAAAAACTTTTAAAAATTCATTTTTAATCATCAAATGTAATTTAATGAAGAAGAATTACCGTGATTTTAAATTAATTATCAATTGGGGGCTCCGGTACAGCGCCCCGCCCCCAACGCCCCATAACGCAATTTTTGCATTGGGCTCCCCCTCTAATATTGTTAAGTAGGTTAAAAGGAAGATGTGTACCAAAAATGGCGCTTTTATCCGGCCGGTAACGGTAATCAAGAAATATGACGCTAAGCCACCTGACTATTTTTTAAATAATGAATTCAAACATACTGTATATAGAAACTGACCAGAAATGTGTTGTGATTAAAAGAGGGGAGGGCAAAGAAAATGGGATTCCAACGGGATTCGAACCCGAGACCTCCGGATTGTTAGACTGGTGCTCTTCCGACTGAGCTATAGAAAACCCTAGTACGGTGCTCGTCCCTGAAACCCCTTAAAGGGACTTAGTAACATTGTCCAAATCCTCAAAATAAAATTTTCACTCTAGCGGTTCCCTCATACCTTGTTGTATTTGTATTAACAATAAAATCATGGACAGGTTTCGGTTTTTCAAATTTCCCTTTCGTTACAAAGATATGTACGATCGAGGTATTCAGATAAGAAAAACTCCGGGCGAGTTTTTCTTCTGTGTACAAAGTGAGTGCAGTGAGTTATTGAATATCACTTTGCATTTTCGCTCATTGCTTGGCCATGCAATGTCCATTTGACTTGAAATTTTCACACAATACCCTGTGGACATATGAGATAACAATAATATACATTGCATCAACCATTCATCACTTGTTGCACATGTCAACAAAGTTACTAGATCCCTTTAATTCTCATTGCCCGAGTGGTCAGAAGCTATTATAAACCTGACATTAACCCGAAGAATACGAATCAACTTGGGGATATATGCGAGGGATGACCGAAGTGATACAGCTTTTTTAAATAATGAATTCAAACATATAGAGAAACTGACCAGAAATATATTGTGATTAAAAGAGGGCAAATATTTTATGTCAGCGTATTTGATTAATTCCTGCCACTTTGTCTTTCTAGATTCAACAATTTTATTCGGGCATGTATTCCCCAGATCCCTTTGTGTCCTTGCTAAAGGGCTCCATTTGGGGTATGATGTAGCCTTCGTGCAACACTTTGGAGTGGCCCATCAAGCCTTGAATGTAGCTGGTGTGGTACCCTTGGGGATATTACGCCTTGAGGATTTCTTGTGAAGCTCGGCAAAAGTGTCGTAGTTTTGCTGAATATATTATGCCATGTCCAGGACGGAGAAGTTAATGTTCTCGGCAAAGTTTAACGTTTCCCAGTTAGTTTTCCTCAGATTTTAGCGTCGGAGAAAGCCTGCCTAATTATGGATACAATGTCGATCCTAATAGTCGAGATAATTATAGTGTATAGTACTGTAGTGTTAGGAATGAAAACCTTCCATATTTCAATTGGGTAGAGAATGGGAAATGCTATAATTGTCTTGATGCACGAAACATTGGGAATTATTGATTACAATAGACGTTCTGGTTAATTGAAAATGACATTTTTAAGAATTATTACAATCAGAGTACGAAACAGAAATGCCTCTAGAGCTAGTTGGTAAAGTGATTTTTTGATATACACTATACACTATATCTTTATTGTATAATGACTTTCATGATATCTAGCGGCCATTGTATTCATGCATATAAAGGGATTTCAATTTATTTTGAGTGTTCCATACTTCTGATTGTTTTAGAGATGTTCCTTTTCATTTACCAAACCCTCATACTCTGAGTAAACACACTTAAGTGTGCGCTCGAGTAACTTGAACATAAAAACAACTAATGTTTTAAAGGGAACTCGTAACTCTCAATGTTGTAATGTTCAAAAACTGGCAACTGGTTGATCAAAGGTATAATTAGTCATGTGTTAGTGACAATATCATGTTTAATGCATGTTATACAGTCGAGTAGTGAGCGAAAAGGCCAAGTGATATTTGTTATAGCATTGCACTGACGTTGTACAAAGTTTTAAATATCCAGTAAAACGTTATAAATCTTTACACTTCCATCATACATATCTTTATAACGAAAGAGAAATAAGAAAAAATTAAACTATGTTCCATGCTTCTGTTGGTAATAATAATAATAATAATAATAAGGTATTTATAACGCGCATATCACATACATGTATGTCTCTATGCGCTGTAAAAAATTGAAATAGAAGAAAGAAAGGTTTAGCATACTATACTGCATATTAATTACTATATCAAGTACAACTGAAAGGTGCTCTCCCAGAAGAGTGTGCATGTACATAAAATAACATAAAAGGAAAGCAAATACAGCATGGTCTGTGACTAATCTAGCCCTACCGGGGACAGGTGTCTGATCTCATTGCCCTGTTTACCTGGCAGAAGTTACCCAAAGGCAAGTCTAACCAAGGATATCATTCACAAGGGCTCTAATAAGACGTATATGCCTAAGCCTAACCCTAACAGCCATGCTGCATTCACTTCCTATACCCAAAGATCACACTCTCAAAACGACACCTTCCATTGTATCACAAATAATTATTATACAATACCATTTATATAAATACATTTTTAATTACACAAATAATGAATATTAAGGAAAATAACAATTGAACAAGTGGGTTTTCAAGCTTGTCATGAACTGTAACAATGTCCCGGTTTGTTGAATGTGACTTGGTGTTCTGTTCCACAATTCTGCACTTGCAGCTTGAAAGGATCGAGCACCATATGATTTAGTGAATATTTTAGGAACAATTAGAACAGAGTTAACCTGAGAACTCAAAGTTCTGCTTGGTTTATATTCTACAATGAATTCCATTAAATACGCTGGCGCCATATTTTCAAGACACTTATACGTAAGTACAAGAATTTAAAACTCAATACGAGCTTTGACAGGTAACAGATGCAATCTTTTTAAAATAGGAGTAATGAATACAATGGGTGATTTCAAGTATGGTGTTTAAGGCCGGTGTTAGTGTTTATCAAACACTACATCGGTGTTAGTGTAGAGACTCTATATGCAAAACTCTATAGAGAACACTTATCCCTAAGGGATCGAAATGAAAATCATTTCAAGTTCAGATGAGGTGTTAGTGTTACTGTTAAGGTGAGATTGACAGTGGGCCTATCCGAACATTAACATCACAATTCTTAACTGAAATGGTGGTGTTTTCGTTAGTCTGAGCATGTAAAAAGGATATCAACCTAGATAATTTGTGAAATTTTACTTGTCGGACATCAATGCTTAATTGACCCGGGTAAATGGGCAGGTGCTTGTGTCGAGCCACATGTACAATATAATACAGAGGTGGTTATTTCCTGTGATTCTTGCAAAATTGGTAATTAGTTTCAGACATCTTACTTTTAGAACCATAATTTTTGTTTTCTAAATAATATTATGTTCTAGTTTCCATGTTTAAAAAAAACGTATAAATGACTGCTACTTTTAATAGACTTAGTTTACGTCATCTATACACCGGGAATTGTACATCTTTGGCATTGTTTTTTATTGCTCTTGTATGGTTATATTTCAGAACTGTTACTAATATAATAACAAAATATGAAATGGCATTTTCATACAGTAAACTAATGATTGAGCTAAACGCTCTACTACAATATTTCTTTTGATATTTGGCTGAAAAAAGAAGATTTGACTACATCGGTGTCTCGAACCTACATCTGACAATTCGTGTATTACATGACACACGTGCGACTTATCCAACTCGGCCACCGATCATTTACTGGTCACATGACATATTTGATTAGAGTATAGTACATTACACATTCCTTCCTTGTTCGTCGGCACTTGTTGTCGTACTTGCCACTGTAATTTATGCCTTCATCGCCGGCTATGCAAACCGCTAGCGATGCCCAGATACCGCGGCGGCTGCGGACATTTAATTTTTTAAAGAAAGTCGCGCACGTTTCTTGCAAGTTTAGTTATGAAATCCACTAAAAATAGGGAATATCCACTAACATCGTATCGATCAAGTGAGTGGTTTGAGTATTTTCTTCTAGTTATGGTATTAAATGCATGCATGTGGTAAGTCTTTATTACGGTTTACTCTGTAATTCGTAACCTTGTAAGAGTTTTCGTCACCATCTTAGGGGTGTTTGGGGTTACATTTGTCTGGTGTAGACCCCACGATTTGGTTTGATCGTTTTCGAAAAGTTCGTGACCTCCTCTTAATCTGCATGCCGGTGTTGAGGCTCAAATTAGAGGCAAACTTTCCTCCTCAACACTAACACTAACATCAACACCATACTTGAAATCACCCAATGAGTATGAATACAATGAGGTATATGAGACCCGCTAGAGATCCATGTAAGTTTTGAGGATTTTTACAATGTTACTATAGATCCCTTAAAAAATATGATCTGTTTTAATGCCAGTCACTTATTTCCATATTCGTAAGAGTAAATATTACTTACTCCGATATTAAGGTTTCTATTATCTGCATGACTATCATTAAATAGGTATAAATATTCAATTTGTAACTCCCATCTCTGCATGATAACAGATATACGATATGAGAATGTTTGTAAATTACAATTTCGGCGGCCATTTTGTTTATGCAGATTAGGTGGCCAAAAACTAAAGGTTTCACTTGGAAACAAGGCTTATCGTATTCAGCATATCTAAGTTTGGCTAACAACAAGTCATTTTCCAGTTTGTATTGCTAAATGACCTTAGCGTTCAACTTTTCCAGAGATCCCACTAGACTAGCAAATGTTTGTAGCACTGTATACATTTTGCATGGGATAACACATCAATGTGTACATTGATCTATATCGCGGCATTTACATTGTTACCGTAAAAATGTCATATCGCCCTTTAGTGGGGGCTCTTAGGTCATGGGGTGTGCACTTCCGGAAAAAAGTGTGAATTTTGGCACACAGATAGTTTAGACCTTCCTCTTCAAGAAATTTGATGAAAGCAATTTTGCACTGCCCATTCTTGGCCGCCATCTTGAATTTCAAAATGGCCGCCATCTGGCACCTGTTTTCATCAATATCTCAGCAACTAAAACAGCTAGAGAGTTATTTTTAGTGGCTATACCCACATAATGGGGGCCAACGAATCACCTGAATCGAATATCAAGACTTCAAATGGCAGCCATCTTGAATTTCAAAATGGCCGCCATCTGGCACCTGTTTGTATCAATATCTCAGCAACTAAAACAGCTAGAGAGTTATTTTCAGTGGCTATACCCACATAATGGGGGCCAACGAATCACCTGAATAGAATTTCAAGACTTCAAATGGCAGCCATCTTGAATTTCAAAATGGCCGCCATCTGGCACCTGTTTTCATCAATATGTCAGCAACTAAAACAGCTAGAGAGTTATTTTCAGTGGCTATACCCACATAATGGGGGCCAACGAATCACCTGAATAGAATTTCAAGACTTCAAATGGCAGCCATCTTGAATTTCAAAATGGCCGCCATCTGGCACCTGTTTTCATCAATATGTCAGCAACTAAAACAGCTAGAGAGATATTTTCAGTGGCTTTACCCACATACCCAGCTAGCCACCTGACGTCGGGCCGATGTCGGAATTTGGTTGCCGGATGTCGGCATATCGCCGTTGGCTCGAGGTTAAAATGTCCGCCAGCCCAACATCGTCACGACGTCATTTTTGTGATATATTGGCATAACGTCATTTTCCGACAATGGCCCAACATCATGTCATGAGATGATGTTGGGCCATTGTCGGAAAATGACGTTATGCCAATATATCACAAAAATGACGTCGTGACGATGTTGGGCTGGCGGACATTTTAACCTCGAGACAACGGCGATATGCCGACATCTGGCAACCAAATTCCGACATCGGCCCGACGTCAGGTGGCTAGCTGGGTAATGGGAGCCAACGAATCACGTGAATCACATATCAAGACTTCAAATGGCAGCCATCTTGAATTTTAAGATGGCCACCATGGGAAGCCTACATTAAACTCCATCTCAGAAACTAAAGCCATTACGGGGTTCATTTCAACTGATATATCTGTTTGTGGTCAACCTGTATCAATTTACCAATAGATGGAAGCAATTATGCACTTCCCATTTTAACCGCCATCTTGAATTTCAAAATAGCTGCCATCTGAAACCCTATTTTCTCTAATATTTTACAAATTAAGACAGCTGCCACGAGTAGCTTATTCAATTATGTATCTCAGAATAAAATCAGTCAGTGCATTTTGATGGGTAGCCCATCTTAGGTCGGAAGCAATTCAGCAATGTTGCTGATATTTAATGATATAAAGATAATCTGAACCAAAAAGAAGTCTACTTGACAATTCGATTGATTAAACAAAGTTATCGGGTAGGAGGTAGTTCAAAAGAGAATCAATGAGTGACTAACCTACCTTTGGAGAAAAGCAGTAACATTCATTCGAGCATTATTTGCAAATGTTTCAGTCCACACTAATGAAAACTAACTAAATGGAAAAAGTTTTAACATTTTGTTGACCATACAAATGTTCACTTCCTAATATTCGGTTCTCATCAACAGCCTTCGTCAGCTGTGCATGACCTGACTGTTGACCTTTTTTACAAAATGATCAATTTTCTGATCGTAGACGTCATCAGGTAGTTTGTTTCGCGCACTGTCTCTGTTCAGTGTGGGTTGAAATGCCAGGATACATACATGCAGATATCTTCCTTAACCCTTTTTGTATTGTGCCACATTTCCGAAATGTAGACCTTTTGCCAGTCCGACCTGATGTGGCCCGTTTTGAGACACTCCAGAGGAACGAATTGGGCGTCGGTGTTCCAAATGTCTGGTCTTGGGAGATCGCTACGTTTCTTTCACTTATGAGTCACTGCATAGGACTGTTGTTTGATTCCTTGCAGCCAAATGGCTAGTAGTCCACCCTTTGCATGGAATTACAATGTATATACTACACCCCACAATTATTTTTGATGTTGTCTTTAGGCGGTACTATGATTTTGTTTTGTGTTCTTGTCGGCTTTAGATACACCCTAATGCCCAATTGAATTGAAATTCAGTTGATTGCATCTGAGATTTCTAATATCTGGTCGGATGAGTGTCATTTTGAGCATTGCATGTTCCTCTCAGTTGGGTGATCCTTCTGTAGCTTTTTAAGACCAAATATTATAGTTGCAACACACATAATAGAGACTAGTAATATGTTATCATCTGGACAGCCAAGGGATTGGTGATTGCAATAATGGAACAAAGTAACAGTCACTCCTAATGTTTGTTCAAATAGGTAATTAGAGGTGAAATGAGACATTGGACAGTGTGAGTTGCTTTCCGATAAATCTTAACTTTCAGGCTACAATCAAGTTTGGTCACTATCATGACTTATGAAAGTGTCAAGGAACACTAACGACTTGACAATTCGATTGATTAAACAAAGTTATCGGGTAGGAGGTAGTTCAAAAGAGAATCAATGAGTGACTAACCTACCTTTGGAGAAAAGCAGTAACATTCATTCGAGCATTATTTGCAAATGTTTCAGTCCACACTAATGAAAACTAACTAAATGGAAAAAGTTTTAACATTTTGTTGACCATACAAATGTTCACTTCCTAATATTCGGTTCTCATCAACAGCCTTCGTCAGCTGTGCATGACCTGACTGTTGACCTTTTTTACAAAATGATCAATTTTCTGATCGTAGACGTCATCAGGTAGTTTGTTTCGCGCACTGTCTCTGTTCAGTGTGGGTTGAAATGCCAGGATACATACATGCAGATATCTTCCTTAACCCTTTTTGTATTGTGCCACATTTCCGAAATGTAGACCTTTTGCCAGTCCGACCTGATGTGGCCCGTTTTGAGACACTCCAGAGGAACGAATTGGGCGTCGGTGTTCCAAATGTCTGGTCTTGGGAGATCGCTACGTTTCTTTCACTTATGAGTCACTGCATAGGACTGTTGTTTGATTCCTTGCAGCCAAATGGCTAGTAGTCCACCCTTTGCATGGAATTACAATGTATATACTACACCCCACAATTATTTTTGATGTTGTCTTTAGGCGGTACTATGATTTTGTTTTGTGTTCTTGTCGGCTTTAGATACACCCTAATGCCCAATTGAATTGAAATTCAGTTGATTGCATCTGAGATTTCTAATATCTGGTCGGATGAGTGTCATTTTGAGCATTGCATGTTCCTCTCAGTTGGGTGATCCTTCTGTAGCTTTTTAAGACCAAATATTATAGTTGCAACACACATAATAGAGACTAGTAATATGTTATCATCTGGACAGCCAAGGGATTGGTGATTGCAATAATGGAACAAAGTAACAGTCACTCCTAATGTTTGTTCAAATAGGTAATTAGAGGTGAAATGAGACATTGGACAGTGTGAGTTGCTTTCCGATAAATCTTAACTTTCAGGCTACAATCAAGTTTGGTCACTATCATGACTTATGAAAGTGTCAAGGAACACTAACGACTTATCATTCCCTTCGTTAGGGAACTAAATGTGTACTCCTGCACAAATTGTTTCTTGAGTTTGGGATGAGTGTCATCCATGTAACAGTAACAATACCACCAAATTAGTGGTTTCGGTGCATTGTCAATGTCTATTTATTCAAGGGTTTTATTTACAAATTTCATAGGATGGGAGTGAGAGGGGATATTATTGCTGCTTCACGGATTTGTTGGTAAAAGATCCATTGTAGCCAATGTATGTGGACCCTGTATGTGTACATGTTCTTGCAGGGGTTAGAACCTGGCTCACAGACAAACTGGTCCAGACCTATCCTATTATATCTCCTCCTGTGTAACAGACATGTCACCACGTAGCCAACTCTCGATTAAGAGTAGAAACTATCGAGAGTGGACACGTGGAAGACGAGATCTTCGAACATTATGACGTGTCTTTACGTACATTACCTACTTTAGTTGCCATAGACAAGTCAACACTTGAGGACACAATTATCTAGAGTATATATAGAACCAGCATGTCTGAATTATATTGTCCTACTCCTGGAAGAATGTCTACGCTGCGCAAACCGATACTTTGACTATACAGTGACACTTTTAGCGAGCAGATCTTGAACTCCATTTATCCGGACTTAGCGAAAAGGAGGGCATGTGGGCACTTAATTATGGTAGCTTGGAAGATTTACCAGGGAGAAATTCACACAGTTGGTTTATAACATTTTCGCCTCCAGTCACCCCTGTCAACATTAGGAGTGACCCATACTTTGTTTGTATCGATCTCTATCAATCCCTTGACACTCTCCACGTGTGGCTTATCTAATTGGGCTTTTAAAATGGGCCAAAACCAACTAGATAAACCCACACTTAGAAGGACATATCTTTCTACCCTACATCAAGGGTGCCTCAAACGCTCTTTGAAGGAATTTGGAATCAAGTGTATTACAAGCCGTCAATAACGTTACACCAAATCTTAGCAGCTCATAACGGCACGACTGAGAAAAGGAGCATAAATGGGTGGTGTATATGATTCCTTAGCATGGACAAACTACAAAAGGATGTTTGCAAGGAATCACATTAAGCAGATACGGAGCTGTCTCTCAAAACCATATTCGTGGAACACTGAAGCAAGAATTCAATCAATACAATGATTTACAAGATGGCTACCACCTGACATTTTAAAAGCAATCCAGGTAATTCAGTGACATCAACATTAAGTATAACCACTCAAATTGATTGTGTTGCAGTGTGATCTGTAATAAAGAGCTTGAGCTGAATACAGTTCCCAGGGTGGCCATCTTGAAATGTATGACGACTGTCATTTTAAGACATCTATAAAGTCGATCTAGGTCATTAAATGACGCCAACAATGACGGCATAACCTCTGACATTATTATCCAGATGTTATTGTTTCTGAAATATTAACCCCTTGCTTAAATAAAGGAACTGAGTGTGCTATATGTGCACAAAATATATGGGAATGTCAACATTTTGAAGCGAAAACAAATTTCAGGTGGTGACCATTTTTAAATTAAAGATGGAGGTGAAAATGGCACTTGCTAAATTGCTTCCAACCACTCTGGGTGCATCTGACTTTGGTCTTTCAAAAGAGATAGGCATATCAGTTGAAATAAACTCTGTAATTGCTTTAGTTTCGGAGATGGACTTAAATATAGGCTTCCCATGGACGCCATCTTGACATTCAAGATGGCTGCCTTTTGAAGTCTTGATATATGATTCAGGTGATTCGTTGGCTCCCATTATGTGGGTATAGCTACTAAAAATAACTCACTAGCTGTTTTAGTTACTGAGATATTGATGAAAACAGGTGCCAGATGTCGGCCATTTTGAAATTCAAGATGGCTGCCATTTGAAGTCTTGATATTCAATTCAGGTGATTCTTTGGCCCCCATTATGTGGGTATAGCCACTGAATTTAACTCTCTAGCTGTTTTAGTTGCCGATATATTGATGAAAACAGGTGCCAGATGGCGGCCATTTTGAAATTCAAGATGGCTGCCATTTGAAGTCTTGATATTCGATTCAGGTGATTCGTTGGCCCCCATTATGTCGGTATAGCCACTGAAAATAACTCTCTAGCTGTTTTAGTTGCTGAGATATTGATGAAAACAGGTGCCAGATGGCGGCCATTTTGAAATTCAAGATGGCGGCCAAGAATGGGCCCCGCAAAATTGCTTCCATCAAATTTCTTGAAGAGGACGGTCTAAACTATCTGTGTGCCAAAATTCACGCTTTTTTCCAGAAGTGCACACTTCGTCCCATATATTGACTTAAGAGCCCCCACTACTTGTCAAATGGTCCTAGATGATAGAAAATACAGCTTTGGAATCGTAAGAATACATTCCCTCCATAATTATTTGTTTCCAGCAGTTTCAATACTGCAAATTCATATAAAGATGAAATATATCAGTTCAATGTACAAAAACATAATTTTCCGTTAATTGCTGTACTTTCACCTGTAAAATGACTTTTACCTTTGACCTTGCCCGATAAAAGGTCTCTAATATTGTAAAGGCATCTTTCCCACGTTTTTTTGGCAAGACAGTTTGCTCCTCATGGCCTTAAAATAATAATTTTTCGAAATATTGAAATTTTCTATAAAATGTATGAAGTGGTTACCAGGGCAGCCATATATCTCACAGGAAACCAATTTTCAATTTTGGAGACAAGCACATTCCTGAACTCTAGGGTATACAGCCTTTACGCAACACCGCACAAAGTGCTCTTCCTTATCGTACACTTATTCATGTTTACCTGTGTTATGAACTTGAAGTTAAAGATTGCACCCCGTTCTTTAACGTGAGATTAATGTCTTACATTAAAATTTACATTTTCTGAAAGAGGGGTAAATTATCTTTCATTTCGGGTAAATAAAACATAAGATGTTGTATTAGAAAAATACGTAATTTAAGCCAGAATTGTGGAAAAGAAGAAGAAAAATAACCCTTTTTTATATCCCCCAAACACCACCATAATGCTAGCGACTCTAAGATTTTATTGTCGTTTGGAGATCTTTGATTATTAATCTTCCAATATATGTCAATTATTCCGTAATCCATCCTTTGCACGGGTCAGGAACATGGTAGGAAAATGATATGATCAGTGACACAACTTTAATCTAGGCTAAAGGAACAACAATTACAAGTAACCTGTTAAACCATGTCACGCCTATATAAAAATGCCCATTGTCCTCAATATCAATGCACATCTCTTGCGCAAAAGAATCTAGACAAAAGGGCTCGTTGACATTCCAGCCATACATGTCAGAGTTAAGCCAGTCACTTGTAATGTCATATCCTGGAAATGTCGGGACACAATGTTACTCGTGACCGGCTAAACTTGGAATGTGAAGAGATTCTTTGTCTGGATGAATTAGCGAAGGGATTTACTTTGATAATGGGGAAAATGTGCTTATCAAATTGAACAAGCTTGAAATAGTTAAACCGGTTACTTCACTGGTAATTATTGTCCTTTTACCATGACATGAAGTTGTGCCACTGATGAAAATTTGGTGACCATGATTTCTAGACTCTATTTACAAATTTTACTCGTGAAATAGTGTTTTTCCATATCACACATTATAGTTTACATGTGGCGCAAGCGAACGCATGTAAAAACGCACAACAATTTTCAGTCAGTTGGATGAAAAAGAGGGCACAAACACCTGGTAAGGTTATATAATTTTGCCGTAAAAAAACATATTTTTACATGGCGACTCTCATATTTCTTTTTTTTTCTGTAAATTTAACCAAAAACATACCTTTTGTCTTTTGCACGGGTCAGGAACACGGCACACGGTACACTATATCGAAAGCATGAATGAAAAATATCTGGAAATTTAATTTTAACCAACATTATAGCTTCAAAAGAAATGCAGAATAAAGAGTAAGTTAAACATAATTGGTATCAAACGACAGCTTAGATCTCCGAGGTAAAGTTGTTAACCAGCCATTTTTCGTCAACACAATTCTCATCAAAAGAATAATATCACATTGAGGTCTGCCATTTAATTTCTCGCAATTTCTGGCCGACCCTCGACATTGTTCATAGAACGCCAAATTGAGAAACGGGTAGTACGATAAAAACTTCGAGCGTGGCTCATTAGCCATTGTTCGCGCTCGCAATGCGATCCGACTGTATACTCTTTTAGAAAATACCTGTCTCCAACCCCTACAATTCGGAACTCCCTAAATAGATTTCTAGGCCACTTTTTCAGAGTTGGCCACCAGACCTTTTAATGAATATTGCTTTGTCAAGATCATAATGTAACATGTTTAAATATTGTGTTATTACGAATTATAAGAAATGAAATATAATAACAACTCATAATGCATCCCGTATTTACCTCCTTCACGGTTTGTGCATTATTCACAGAAGCTTCGGAAGACGACAAACAACCTAGCACAGAAAATCCACTTGAAACAGGTTAGTTAATTGGCTTCGAAAGAAGTTTTTATTGTTACAGTTTACTCCAATCAATTACTCGTATAATCATTATATTAAATGATTAAATATGTTGTTATTGCTAGTTACAGTGAATTAAGATGTAGTGCATCCCTGCCATTCATATTGTATTGTTCGTGCAATATTCAAATTAAAGGAGAGATGAAATCCCGGCTTTGATTCAGGTTTATAGCTTTGAATATGTGCCTTTATTGATATACCACATTCTTTTTTTCAAAAAAATCCTTAAGTTGGGCAAAAAAGGAAAATTGTATGCAAATTTGTGGCTCTTTTTTGCGTCCGCGTTCCATACTCCTAAAAAAGTTACTTATAGCGGAGCGATGAGCTCATGATCTCATGACGTCACATGCAGGCAAAAACACGGAAGAGCGAGAATTGTTTACAACGTGGTTCAATGCAAACACTTTGATTTGCTAGTATAACAAACTCGTATTTGCTTGGAATTTGAGGATTAACTGAAAATGCCTCATAAATGCATTGTAGCAGGATGCAGCAACACATCTAAGGAAGGGATTAGCCTGCACCGTTTTCCTAAGGATCCACGTATGAGGCGGATTTAGACCTCAAAAATTAAATTAATGAGGGCCGACTGGGCCGCAGTGAACACGCATTAGAAAGGTCTGCGAGAGTTTCGGGGGCCCTAGCCTGTGCCGCGCGAGACAGGTTATGCTCTAGCTAGCTGCCGTGCGAACTGCCTTGTAAGTTTCACTATTAAAAAGTTCCGAAAAGTAACGAAAATGCAAGATTATTACGATCGCACCTATTCTAGACTATTTCTTAATTTACTTACATGTTTGCAAGTCTTTCGAAACAAATACGAGAACGATTACCTGAAAAAAACGGCACAAAAAGTGCGCTGATAATCTCGGGAAATTTCTAACTCGCTCGGACCAGGTGAACTGAACCTAGCGCAACGATCGAAAACGATCTGATTTTGACTGACTATGTTCAACCGCTTATTGAAAATCTCCCTCACGCTCGCCAAGGAGTACGTTTTGGATCTTTTACTTTGGGAAAAGTAATATCTTGCTCAAAACTAAGGTAATTCTGAATGTTCTGTAACTATATTTCCGTAAATATTGTTACATAAATCCATCAAAGCATCGATGCTTGTCATTTTATTGCCGCATAAATGGATGAATTTGAGCACGAAACACCGCTTTTTTGTACACCGCGTTTTGAGGCTCGATCGGATAAAGCCGCCTACTAGGGTTCATCGATAGGGTTAGGCCTGCGCTGCCGCAGCGCTCGCGCCGCAGCGCAGCGCTGGGTATACGGTGAGTGTTTCTATAATCATATCGGAGACTTCCTCGAAGCGATTTAGTGTGAGGATGGGCCTTTATTTGGCAATAATATTTGTTGTATTTGTGGAAAGAAATAATGAAATAGGAATTATGAAAATGGTGTCTGCAAATATAGGGAAATTGCCATGAATTTATTGATTTTACACATGGCGGTATTATCTCATCAAATAGCCACGGCACTGGTTGCCGACGCACATTTGGAATTTTATCTTCAGGATCTGTCAATTCAAAACTCGATTCTGACTCTGATCCAGATCCTTCGTCTAATTCACGCTCACTGTTAGAATCAGATGAATCTGAGTGTGGATCCTCCATAATATAAACTCAAACAAATGTATGTAGATACTGACAAAAAATCTAAATAATATCTCTCTGTCAACGTGATTAGATGCGCTCAGCGTGTACGTCTATGACAATTCGAGTATCGGGGATCCTGCGATTGCCTGCATGTGACGTCACAACGATGACGTCATTTTTCTTCGCCCGGACTCAATATTTTTGGAGGGCATTATCAAAGTAAATTTTCAGGTCCTCATACCATTTAAAAATTATTTTCCAAGTGCAAAACGGTTGTTTTATTCGAAATCAACATGAAAGTGGCTTTCTGAAGGGCTAAAATACCATTTTCAGCTTTTTTAACTTCGAGAGAAGTCTTCAAAAGTTAGAGACTAGAATAATATGTGTAACTAACCCTTTAATCAATTTGAGAGCCACTCTGTGATTGTTTACAGAAATGCGTAGGCATTCTCAATATGGTTAAATTTTTTGAAAGCCCCAACCACGAACTAAAGAGGCTCCACATTGGGAGAAACAAGACTCCCTTGTGGTAGAAGTCTCAGTGAATACGACTACACATTATTGTGCAGGGAAAGAAACCAGAGAAACATCGTAAATTGAGGTAGATTCTCTGTATGTACAAAACTCTGCTGACTGAAATTCCTGTTCCCGAAGCATCTGCCTCTTCGGCATTGGCAAGATGAACGTTAATGGATAGAGACTAGTGGAGCTGTCCTCTTGGTAACCAACACATTATTCTTGCCAAGAAGCAGAGTATTTTAGACGCTACCCAGATCCTGCTGGGCCTGATCATTACTATATACTATCTTCACTGAATTGAGTCCTGGTTTCGCGCACACACACACACACACACACACCCACACACACACACACACACACACACACACACACACACATGACTGTGAGACAGGTCACTTTCTTTTTGGTTGTAAGGTGCGTCTACAGCCCGTAAGCATACATCACTCGAAGCCGAAGACACATATATACATATCAACACGGTTCTGACATCCATCTCGGAGCTGTCAGGGCGCTTCGCTAAGGCCCAGTAAACACACACACGTCATGGACGTGCAAGATATGAATAGGAGGAAAGCGTAGATTTCTGTGGAGGTCGTCTTTATTGACTTTCAAAGGCGGGTCAGGATCTATTTCTTCCGCTAAATATAGCAGTTCAACATATGAAACAATAAATCGGGTGATATTTAAAATGCAGAGACAGGCTACATATTGTAGAACTTAACCTTACCTTAACTGTTACCTTTTTGTGACGTGTGAATTGTTCGCATTTTGTTCTAATTCCATCACAAGAATATACAAGGACCAAATCTAGAACTCGACAATTTGACAAAGTTGACGATGCGGTACTAAGACTCCTTCGAGATAAAGGAACCACACCATCTGGCGGGAAGGATAAGCAACCACTCACTTTCACCATTTGGGACTATGCAGGTCATGAAACATATTACTCAACTCATCAGGTAATGTTACGGAATTTTGATTTTCTGCCACGTCGTTCTCAAGATATCGCGATAACGTGTAAATTTTGCATATGTAATGTAGGGATCTAGTACCTGTGTTGACAAGTAAACCAAATGATGCGTGATTAATGAAATATATACCTACTGGTGAGATTTGATATCCCCATAAATTGATGTGTGAAAATTTCACGTTAATTGGATGTGTTTGGCTGACATAAGAGCAAAACAGCAACATGTATAATATTCAAAAATGTTGAACTTACTTTGTACACGGATGAAATTATCCTGTAAACATTTTGAAAAACCGACACCTGTCCCGTGCTTTTATTGTTGATATGAATATGATATGAAGGGCTGAGAGAACCATTAAAGATATAAGTTTGAGGATTTGGACAATGTTACTAACTCCCTTTAATCATCTTAACAAACCTCAATTCAATTTAATTTGAGCTCAGTGTCCTTTAAAACTGCGATGCTGAAGCATAAATGTACAGTATGTAAGCAACAAAGAGGCTGTTTTATTTACACCAGGCCTTAATCCCTCAAATGCGCAATGCATAAACACTTAGTTGGACGATAATTATACAAATATTTTTTAATCCCAACTATGTTACATTGTTTAAGAAACATAGATATTCAAACAGAAGATATGGAAATCAGTAGAAATTACCTTTTGTTTGCATGTAGGCTTTATCAAAACTATAGTTTATACGCCAGCAGCATCGTTCATTGTATGGTTTTTTGTAATGGATATTCCAGCAATGTGGGACAGATTTAATCAAAGAAACGTCACAAGGTAGGGTACCTACCTGTAAACATCATTTTGACCCTGAAAAACACAATCTTTATTGGCGTTCCCAGGCCCGGGGTTGATCATTTATTGGAGCACATGTAAACGCTGTTGAAGATCTACAATATCAATACCATTCCTAAATGTCACCATATGGGGGCGCTTTTTTGCATAATGATACAACCCAGACATTGGGCCGTATGCATAAAAACAAGCAATTGCTTGTGCTAGCCTTTTGCTTGAATCGGTATGCACACAAACAAGCAATTGCTTGCAAGCAAAAGCTTTTGCTTACAAGCACAAGCAATTGCTTACTGCTCGTAAGCAATTGCTAACCAAACAAGCAATTGCTTAAAACCGTATGCATAAAACGAACCTTTTACTTGTCTTGATAAGCAATTGCTTGCGTTTTTTCAAGCACCTCCAGACCAGCTTGAGCTCTTGCTTACTAAGGACATTCGCGTTTTAGAATCAAGTTTTCATACCGTTTCAGGATGATTTAGAACTCCTGGTTCCAGTGGTTATGTTGTGATTACATATTTAATCAA
This sequence comes from Echinarachnius parma, assembly GCA_037951105.1. Taxonomy (NCBI): domain Eukaryota; kingdom Metazoa; phylum Echinodermata; class Echinoidea; order Clypeasteroida; family Echinarachniidae; genus Echinarachnius; species Echinarachnius parma. The sequence goes on from JBAMJV010004036.1 coordinate 27,928, forward strand.
ATGGCTGTTATTTTAGACATTTATATCCATGTAGGCAATTTTGTTCATGATTTGAAAATATTTGCGTAAGAAAAATACTGTTGCCAGGTCTGGCACGACCAGGGAAAGCTGCTATACAAGGGACTACACGACGTTTGCATACACTACGAATCCCCTTTGTTGTCATACAGTGCGGTGTTCGCACAACCGTAACGATGCTTTGTTAAACACGTAAGCAATTGCTTAGGCAGTGTAAGCAAAAGGTTTCAGCACAAGCAAAAGCTTATGCATACGAAATTAAGCAATTGCTTGAACTTGATATTTTGCTTGACAAGCTCTTGCTTGTGCTTGAAGCAATTGCTTATAAGCAATTGCTACGTTTTATGCATACGGCCCAGTGATTTAATACTGACATTCAGTATGCTTGTGTCACAGTAACTAATTTGTGTGGAACAAAACATATGTCTTTATTATCAGGATGAGATGTTACACCTATTTTAAGACATTACATTTCTATTTTTAAGGGTCTAATTTCGTGTGAAAAGTACCTGAATGTGACCTTTATATAGTGTGCCTTTACAATGATCCTGGGTTTAAGTGATATGTCCAAATTTAGCATGTAGTAGACGCATTAATTTGAAACTCCATAATATGCATGTTTTTGTCCAGAAAACTGTAATATAAACAAATGCATGCAATGTTGTTGAATGTCGTTTTATTGGGATATTGTTATTAGTTTAACGCCATTTATAGATAAATCAATGACAAACCACCTAATTCCTGTTAAAATGAATCGCACCCACAACAAAATCATTTTACTTGAACGGTTGGTGTAGTAGTCAGATGGAAATATGATAGGGTTAATCTACGACAATTTTACGTGTCTCCCCTCTCCAGGTATTTCTGACATGGAGAGCTATCTACATTCTAGCATTTGATCTAAGCAAGGGTCTTCATGATGAGGTTGAATATGACGATATGAGTGATAAGGTAAAGTACGTTTTAAAACTGATCTCTGTTTTATTTGCTGTTTATTATGTGTGTATGTAAACCCCTAAACAAAGTTCAGCAATTCAATTTTCAACGTTGATAAATCTCTTGATAATATACGCTGCAAAATAGTTTGTGAACAGTTGTGTAGTAGTGTTGTTCATATAGTACACAACCTTACATATGTATGGTTTATATAGTACAGAACTTTAAACAACTTTACACTAATTTGCAGTGTAGTTTCCTACAATTTAGCACCAAAGCAAAACAATATTTATTCCACTTAAAGGGACATTCCCTCTTTTGCAAGCCAAATTTCAAAAGTTGCGAGGTTATTGACTGATATGAAAGAAAAGTCATTTAATAGCATGCCTGAACAAATTAGGGCTTGAAATCTCTTTTTCGTGGAGTTATAGACCTAAAACTAATAAACCGTCGTCCAACAAACAATTGTGCATTATACGTACATTCACCCAGTGAGGAAGTTCGTGCAGGAATTCCACGAAGTACCACAACGCTATGCGTGACCCCTACGTGACCCGCGCTAGCTACATGACCCTCGCACACATAATAATAGCATGACCTCACACTAGGCAAAATAACCAAACCTCGCTTAAACTGACTAGCCTACATGTAATTACATATTCTTCATTTTTGAGATGACATACCTTCACAAATGTCGGCTTCACAATACCTTTACAAGAATAAGTACAATATAGTTGTAATATTATACTAAATCAGTTAAACTCTTTTATTGACCGATATATAGTCTGATGGAGGACGCATTCGTTTTTCATTCATAGAATCCAAATTATAGGGCTGTTCGATCTGTCTTTTTTTGTGTGTGTTTCATTCATCCCCATCCGTCAACTGAAAACTGTTCAGACGTTTTTTTTAAAAGAGGGACTGTCCCTTTAACATTGATGCCCTATTTATTATGACAATAAACAAATGTGATATGCAGTGTACCACGGCGAATCGCAACGATTTGACATTCGTCGAGAAAATCGCTTAGGTCGTGGTTGCATCGTGTTACATCGTATCGGTTCTTCCCCCAAAACCGTCGGGCATCGTGAAGAAAATCGTGAAAGCGGAGCCAAAATCGCCGTCTTCAACTGTTCAAAAACAATCGCCACGCCACGACGATTTTCACCAAAAATCATTGTAGTATTACCGTTGCATATTCGTGTCAAGTCGTTCCACATCGTTGCAATTCGTTGCGACTCGCATCGCTTCGTTGTGAAGATCACCGCTGTCCGTGTTTTAACTGACCATGGGCGTAGAGACTTACGTAATACATATTCATCACGAGGGGGGGGGGGGGGGGGGGTTGAATGAATAGATCATCCCACTGTTGAAAGGTATCAATGACAGATCTACGCCCGTGGAACTGACTCAAACAAGTCCGATTGTTGCTATTGTGCACTGCCCGATTGTTCCATGAAAGGAATGTGAGGAAATCGTTGCCACATGGCGATAGTTTTGAACCGGTTTCAAAACATTCGTTGTGCTAACACGATTCATGGCGTTCTTCGCGATGCGCAACGGTTCAAAGAACGAATTACAACGACTCGCAACGATCTACAACGACTCGCGACGACTCAAGCGATTTTCTCCACGAATGATAATTCTTTGCGAGTCACCGTACAAATCGCCACTATGGGACCACAACTTTTTTTTCTGCCACGATTTTTCTACCGCAATGGTTAAAGACAAAAGAAGGACGAACTGACTCGTCGAACAACGACGAAGAACGAATATTCGTCTTGAATCGCCGTACAATTATTCCCAATTCGTTGTTAAATCGTGGATAAATCGAGTCGATTCGTTCTAGTAAATCGTTGCGAGTCGCCGTGAAAATCGTCAGTATGGGACTGGGCCTTTACTATGGGCAAAAGGAGAAATGTTGCATTGCTACCTTTTGCATAGTGACTAAATTCACTTATCTCGTCGGTGATATCACGTACCGGCGTGGATGCCAATGGAGACGAAAACGAGAAGAGAATGCTTGGCTTAGTACATATTCTAATGACACAGATCGTCGGTGATATCACGTACCGGCGAATGTTTGATTCTGCGCGCTAACGAGATTTAGAGAAAAACGCGTTTAAATTTTCCAACTTCTTCTATCATAAAATAAACAGCTTTAAACAATCAAATTGCAATAAAAGTTCGAAGGTGACGAGAGAGGAATATTCTCTTCAATATGACCCTAAAAATAACCTACCTTAGGCTCTCGATTCTGTGTAATATCACTGCATAGATCGTTCGTCGGTACGTAGAGGCACTCGCATTGAGCAGTTTGAATCCAGGACTCTACGTACCGACGAACGATCTATGCAGTGATATTACACAGAATCGAGAGCCTAAGGTAGGTTATTTTCAGGGTCATATTGAAGAGAATATTCCTCTCTCGTCACCTTCGAACTTTTATTGCAATTTGATTGTTTAAAGCTGTTTATTTTATGATAGAAGAAGTTGGAAAACTTTAAACGCGTTTTTCTCTAAATCTCGTTAGCGCGCAGAATCAAACATTCGCCGGTACGTGATATCACCGACGATCTGTGTCATTAGAATATGTACTAAGCCAAGCATTCTCTTCTCGTTTTCGTCTCCATTGGCATCCACTTTTTCCTTTTGTTGTTCTTGTTTTGTATTAACGTGGGATACTT
>JBAMJV010004037.1:0-55902 GCA_037951105.1 Echinarachnius parma
GACCCAATGACGATGCGGATACTGTGTGAGTCTGGACACATGATGGCGTTTTTCTATGCACATCACATTTTCACTTGGCAGCCCAAGGGGGGGGGGGGGGGGGGGGTTTAAACCCCCTAACCCCCCCCCCCCCCGTAGATCCGCCACTGAAGCCTACAAATTAAGCAACAGATCTCAGCATTATATCAGACACTTGACTTGATCAAAGATCTTCCTATTTCCTAAGCACACATGATTCATATTCTCATTCTCAAAGTGTCTTAAATTTTCTCTTGCCAAACTTTCAAAATGTCTATATATATAAGGGTGGTACTTCTTTTCAAATTGTTGGTGACGGACACCCCCCCCCCCCCCCCCCCCCCCTCCTTCCACCACCACTTCCACCACCACTTCACCAACCCCGCTTTCACGACTCAACCAGTGGTCTCGGTCTCGGGTCCCGTTTTTGTAAATTACGCCCTTGAAAAATCCTGGCTACGGGCATGAAATTGTAGTGACCAAGCCGACTTTCTCCCATCGATGCTTTCTCTATTGGCCCACACGATCACATGATTTGGAATGAAAAGTTCGTTAACTTCAATTCAATCCGCAACACATGTAGTCTATTTGATCAGACATCTGTATATAAAATATCCTTTCTACTATATACTTCAGCAAACTTAACCAGGAATTTCTTATATGAAAAGATGATTAATTATGTCCCAACAAAATGTGTAATATTGATTTCTGCCAGTGAGCGGTGTGCTCTCCTATGATAGCTTCTCCCCCATCTATGTATTTCAATTATATATTATATATTTGTTTTCATCATTTATTTTCTTCATGCCATCATCTTTATTTCTGCTATAAAATACACTAATATGATATTACCTCGTAGTCTAATCTATTTGCTTACTGTATATTAGGGCTATTAAGAAAGATTATATGTACCCTTATCTTATATCGTATTGTCCCCCCAACCCCTTCGTTCCCTTTCTTTACTCATGATTTGACAAATTGCTGGTACCTAACTTCTTTTCTTCATCTTTTTTCACAGCCCTTTCCGTTTAGTTTGTTCATTTATATAGCATTTTATATAAGCTATTATACAGTTTTTATGTGCGTTGTTACCTAGCTCTCTGTTTGGAACTCGCCGCCCGAGTGCCGTTGAGATTGTTTATTTTCGTCAAACATCAGGAGCCTTTATTGGAGTTTTGGGTGGTAAAAAGAAAATGCCAGCACTTTTAAGGGAGCTCATTGTCAGACGGCCTTTGAGCATGAATCAGTATGGAACTTGTACATTTGGTTATACTTATTAACCCGTATTTTTTATTTAATTTAATACATGTGACATATGTTATAATTATACTTATACTATAGTACATCAGTGTTACTTTTATATGCATTTTAAAAATAGTTATATCTCTCTCTACACTGTCTAGCCAGTATTCATATAAACAAAAACAAAAAAATAAATAAACACCACCACCAACACCATCACCACCCCCGCCACCACCGCCACCTCACCACCACCACCAACAACAACACCACCACCAACAACAACAACAATCAGTGGCGTAGCGCCGGGAGGTGGGGGATGTGCCCCCAACATTCAAAAACAGAAGGGTAAATCCATTACTACTACTACTACTATTCATTCATTTGTTCGTTCGTTCCTTCGTTTGTCCATTCATTCATTCGTTCGTTCATTCATTCATTTGATCATTTATTCATTTAATCATTCATTCATTCATTCATTCATTCATTCATTTATCCATTCACTCTTTCATTCATTTATCCATTCACTCATTCATTCATTCACTCATTCATAAATTAATTTATCCATTCACTCATTCATTAATTAATTAATTAATTAATTAATTCATTCATTCATTCATTCATTCATTCATTCATTCATTCATTCATTCATTCATTCATTCATTCATTCATTCATTCATTCATTCATTCATTCATTCATTCATTCATTCATTCATTCATTCATTCATTCATTCATTCATTCATTCATTCACTCACTATTCATTTATTGCTTCGTTTGTTTTTAAACACGATGAAAATTGAGACTACGGAAAGTTTGTTGAACCATAATAGATGGTACATGTGCGTGCGCGCGATGCACGACGGACGGATCGGATCCAGTGCAGTGGCATGGCGATATGGCGCGCGCGAGAGGCGGCGCCGCATTGCATATTTAATTGCATGCAATATAAATATAGATATAATCTAGCTGAGATTCGCAACTCAGAAAAAGATTGATTGGTCGGAATTGGCTCTATTATCTTTAATTGCAACCAGTGCCAGCTTAGCTCAATCACCAATGCGCAAGCTCAAGGCGGACTGCAGCTCACCCTCGGACTGCACTGGACTCGGAGTCTGGCTGGATTTTCACCGGATTTTCAGAACCAGAGTGGCTATAGAGTGATGCACCTCGTCCTCAAGCTCTGCCCCTCTGCCACCGGCACCATCCATAGGCTAGCTGCCGCCGCACCCCGGCCCGCCCGCGCCGGTATACGATCTTGCAGTGCTTTGCTGAGAGCCAGGGAGTGATGACTGATGCATCGCGCATCTCCTTTTGCCTTTGGTATCTCTTGGTAGCACTAGCAGGACTAGGAGGACAGGACAGATTATAGAAACTACCACTGGCAACTACATGAACTATTCTGATTCTGATCTTGACCTTGCTCTGAGTCTGCCTCTGCTCTAAATTGGGATTCATTTTGAGTTGGAATTGTAACTGTAAGTATTTCTGGCAATCCTGCACTTCACTTAGGGAATATATTATTTTTGGTCGCTAACTCAAAGTCTAACCCTAACCTTAACCCTAACCCTAACCCTAACCCTAACCCTAACCCTAAATTTGGTGGCTATAGGTCAGATTTAGTGGCTAAAGTCATATTTAGTGGCTATAAGTCCTATTTATGGGCTAATTAGATTTAGTGGCTAGATATAGACTATGGGCAGTATGAAAATTGAAGTTAGCGACCAAAATTCAGTAAAAACAATATATATCCCCCTAAAGTGCAGGATTGCTGTATTTCTTCAGTTCTAGGTCTAATGATAGAGTCGGAGACTGGAGACGGAGTAATTTTATTTTAAGAAAATTTAGTATATAAAAAGTATAGTGACTAAGACTGAGCTTATCTCAATTTTTAAGGTTCAAGTTGAGTACAGCTGTATTCTAACAAAGCCCTTTTTGCCCTTTTGGCTATATTCATGTATTTTGATTGCATAATTAGTGTTAATTCAAATTTAAGCAAAAGCTATTCAGAGATTATTTGTACCTTATTCTTCAATGATATGTAAATGGTGATACTATTACACAGTGAACAATTCTGCATTGCCAATTTGTAAAATGTATGTGGACGTGGTATAGCAAGATTGGTAGAGCCTGCTCTTTCAAATCGTGAGATCCCAAGTTCGAACCCTCTGTGTATGCCCCATGTAGTGAACCCCTTGACTAAAATTTGCATCCTGGGTGTGTATTCCTCCAGCGCGTTTGTCCTTCAGCAAGGCAATTTATCCACGTTTGCTGCTCTCTACCCAGGTGTATACTATAAATGGGTAGGAATGGAGATGTCAGTAAAGCATGTGAGCACCTATAATAGGTAGCCTTGCTAGTACTCCCCAGGGAGTTGAGAAAGAGTTCAAGTGCAGGTTTACTTTATGTGTGTTTCTGACTTTCTGATCGAGGAAATAACGTAAATCACAAGCCGCTTAGACTTAGAGATGATGATCAATCATATTAGGCGCCTAATGAACAAATCAAAATTATTATTTGGTAGGAAGAATAATGTATGATTTATTACTTGTATGTCTAATCCTTTTTAAATGTAATTCCTTTCTTTCACCTGCAGCTGGCAATGGAGTGAAACAAAAATGTTTTAATCGATTGAAACTGTGTGACAACAAATGTGTTATGGTAAACTAAGGAATTACTTGAGAAAACGAAGGGAAACACATGCTGCTTTCGGTTCTTAAGATAATCTTTCCAAGAAACATTTGTGAATGCTGGCAAAAATAGGATGTGCTTACAGAGGACCAGCAGTTGAAGATGTGATCAACTTCTACAGCTATGTCAGTTGTCTGGATAAAACTTTTATAAGAAACATTTACGAATGCTGACATAGAACCTTCATTTGAAGCTCTAGGATTGTGGCTGATGCATGACTTTTACAGGGATATCGGTTTTCTCTTGATTCTTCAACTTTTATAAGAAACAAAAAACTTGCGAATGTTGGCAAACAATTTAGAAAAGCTCTTTGAGATTTGAAGAGAACGTGCCCATACGCTAAGAGGATAAGTTGCTGATGACATGACTTCTACTGGTACATCGGTGGTGTGGGAGGCGCTAGGATGCCTGGCTGGCGTCGAGTGGACAGCACTCTTCTTCTGGTGCCTCATCACGTTCTCTCTATGCCTGGTCTTAGTCCTGCTCATCAGTCTTTCCCTGCCAGTGACGATCAAGGTAAGAAGTTCTGCAGGGGCACATACTCATACATTACAATACTGTACTGTGCGGTCTGCATTGCATTGATAATTGACAATGGGCCCTTTGAAATTCAGTCATAGTATAGTCGGTCATCAGCCAAATTGCGTCCTACATTGTATTGCTGGTGACCGGTTAATATACTATGACTGAATTTCAAAGGGCCCATTGTCCTGATGCCTGTAAGCAGAACTCAAAGGATTGACTGGATAATAAAAGGAAACAATTAGAATATCTCCAGTGGCGAATAGCAACAAGACAATAGGTATGCAGGTGCAAAATGGTTTTTAACTGGTTACCGGTAGTCTTTGTCTTTTTACGCCGGGCTCAAGTTGAGCCACTGATGAGAATTCGGGCCACAATCTTTTAGTTGCTAACTAGGGTTAACTTAGTAGGTACCTACTTAAGGCTTAACTAGCTAACCCTAGTTGGGGACTAGGAAAACTGTTTGTAGCACACTAAACTGTACCATTTGAAATGCACTGGCATGGAACTAAGCAAGAGTGTTTTTTTATGAATATGGGCCCTGATCTCTAGCGTTGCAACAAAAATGGGTTCGGTTCCAAGCAATAAAATTGTTTCAATGGCCAAGACTGCATGTTCAGTTCTGGGCATGTTCAAAATTATGGACATAGATAAAAAGACTATAATTTGCAGAGCTAATCTCATGCAGTCTCTATCGCACCTTGTCGCAAGATTTTAGTGTCATCATGGGAGACCACCTTAACCCGTTCCCTTCAAGATTCTGAAATCCCCATAGACATTGTACATGGCCCACTCGGTTCCTGTAGGCAAGGGGTTAACACAGGTAATCTTAGGGTTGCACCATGAGGGAAAAAAAAGAAATGGGAGAGGAGATGTCCTGAAGAGGACTAACTATATATATATATAAATGGCATTGTAGTTTATGTGTTCTTATTAAATTTGTAATTACAATGTGTACATGGCAAGGGCAACATGATTTACTATGCACTTTTCTTGGGTTTATTTCTCAGAAATCTACAGTGTACATATTTGTTGTGATTACTGTACTTACTACGTACATGCATTAATGATTGTGCACCAAATTTGTTTGTACTTAATCTTTGTTCTTCCTTTCCTGAGCTCTTTTTTTATAGGGTCCATGATACAAACATGTCATTAAACATCATTTGGGACATCTGGCATGATGACCAATTTGAACTGTAAAATTTACTTCCAGAGACAACTCCTCCTTTTGTTTTTCTTCAATTAACAAATCCTACAGTTCTAAATGAAAGTAACAGTTGTTTTAAAGATTCTGTATTAAAGACTCCTAAAATAATGCAAAATATCAAATTTTCCATGGATGAAAGCAATTGCTTTTAAAAATAAATTAATGGCATTCTCTTCTGAAACATGCCCATGCCATGCACAAGCATTAAAAACAATAACAGATGCTCTAAGATGCAATATAGTATATCTGGGGGTGTTGCATAAAGAGTTGTGATTAATCGCAAAGTTGCGTTTAATTGCAAGTTCGAAAATGCGCCTAATAAATGTGCAATTCTGATCGGCTCAAGTGCGCATGTTTTCAAACGCAACTCTTTATGCAATACCCCCCTGTTCTGGTTGTCATGGCATGGGCACGTCTCCGTAGACAATGCCAAATTATTAAACTTATTATATAAATCAACGTACAACAAAAGGTTCAAGTAGGAGTGGCAGTTAACTATTCTAAAATTAGTTGTGCATAATGTGTATCTTGTGTTTGTTTTATGTTTATTGGTTATTCATTTGTTAGTTTATGAATTGATGATATCGATTTATGGAAGGAGCTGCAGAAAATTCTCAATAATTATAATACATATTTATTTTTTAATAGCTTTTAGTACCTACTTTCTCTCATTTGATCCCCTCTCTAGTCTCTACAACCATAAAAGCCATATTGTAAAGGAACAAAAAGGTTGACTGAAATAAATTTATGAAAGGGAATTTTTATTGATTTTACCCCACCCGTTTGACATCACTTTTCGGTACAGCAATTTGAGCTTACAGTATCTATTGAAAAGAAAGGAGCGTTGAAATGTATCCAGTAATTGTTCATCCCTATTCAGATGATACCAAGTCAACCATCATCCCCTTGCCAACGGTGTACATGTAGACATAAACAGATATTATTTCATTCACCGTATAATTAATCAAATTTGTCTAATGATTTACCATTGCACTCAATGTCATGCTTTGTAAAATGTAAGTTGATTGTGTTAGATCAAGATCAATGCATTCATTATATATATATATATTCCCTTGGAAGTGCACAAATATTTACTACAAACTTGTGTGGAACAACAATAATTAAAAGGACAGCTCCCTAGATACCGAAGGGGGGGGGGGGGGGGCAGTGAGACAGATCATCTCTCCAGAACAGAACATTACTGAAGAATGTTTTTTTAATCTACATGTATAAAATAAGCAGGTTGTTATTTTCAGCTCAACATCGATAGGAGCAACAATTTCAATGAAGGGTGGGGGGGGGGGGGGGGGGGAAGGTGGATTTTATGTAGTTACTCTTTGTGTCACCCTGAGAGATTTTAACCTACAGTGTACAAATTAAGTCAGTGCAATGAGTTTAATAGCAAATATCAATTTGCATTTTAGCTAATTACTTGGTTAAATGGCATTCATTTACCATGAAATTTTCACGCATCACTCAGTGGACATATCGGATTGATACAGAAATTCAAATTTGATCAACCCTTGTCCCTTTGTCAGTTTGTCCATATGTCAACAAAGTTACTACAAAGTTGTAAATCCCTTCTAGGAAATTTGATTTTTGTAAGATTTTCATGCACACTTCCCAATTGCTGCAGCTCGCAAATCACGTCATGATCGATGATAATTATGAATAATACACGCAATTCTCAACCAACTTTTTTTGCTCAGATTTTCAACATTTCAAAGAATACATTTATTGGTAATTATAGTTTTATATTTTTTTTCTTTTTAGGTAGTGATATTTATCATATTATTCCCCTCAAGCACATTAGTCCTTGGTCATGGCTCAACAGTCAACACTACATGTGTATCACTGGCCCCTATGGCCCAGGCTATTATGAATGGATGTAATTGGGCCAGTAAAATTTAGTGAAAGTCAGGCCCGATAGGACTGGGGTCAACTTGGATTTTCAAAATCTTATATTCCATCGGCATCTATCTTCATCCATATGGAGAACATCTATCGGTCTACAAATGAAATTTTAACTTTTGTGCAAATAAATGATCAAAGAAATGCATATTTACAAGTGCAATCGAGCCGCTACAAACACAAAATTGGTAAGATATCGACCCTTGTGTACAAACATACTATCTAGTTTGTTGTATGCATGTACATAATTTTCCCCAGTTCCCCTACCAGCAACTTCATGGTAAACGCCATGTCATGTGATGAATTCTTAACCCTAGATTTCTTTCGAACGAAAGGGTGTAGTGTATTTAGAATACAGGCACATACATGTACATTGGTAGCAAAATTTGCGTGATATACTGCATAGCAAGTTGGTCTCCTACATACATATATACCAGTATCTGTGCACAGTGAAGTACTACAGAACATCAAGTACAATTTTGTACGAGTTTTAATAATTCTTTTCAAAATTAATTAAGTCACATAGACTAAGTATCCAGGAGTGTTCTCACCAACAGGAAGGTAGGGTGTGTACTTTTCTTTTAATATATTTTACAAAGTTCCTTCCTCTTTGGACAATATTCATTGAAGTTCAACAGTGTGGTAAGTGCATTTATATTTTTGTAACATTTTATATATGCATCAGTCAGGAGGCAGTGCTCGATAAAAGCCACCAAAAAGTAATTGATGCTTATATAATTCCACTGGCCCGACCAGGCAACTAAATGAAACATAATTTGTAATATTTTTCTGTTTGCGGGCATACAGTTTTGGGTTTTAAGCCACTATAGAATTAAACAAAAACAATTTTGTTTTTATTTGCCCAACTAGGCAATGAGGCAAAAATGTTCATTTCTATTCTAGCATTACAGCAAATGAGAATAACAGAAATCCATTGAAATTGGGGATGTTGAGCGATGACCCGGCCTACATTTTTTTCCCAGTCAAATCCAGTGTAATATAATCTCTATGGGCCGATGACTTCAATTTTGAGTTAACCCCTTCAGCCTCAGGACAAGACTGGAAAATACTCAGGCTGGGGTCTGTAGATGAAAAAAAAAATACTAAAATCAAATTATCTTGAACATACTGTTTAATACTATACATGTACTTTTTGATGCCAAATTCACCCATGCCAGCCCACTACAGTGGTACGTAGATTTTGTGAAAGTTTGTTGAACTGCAGTGTATGCAATTGGCATGGGTATACAGGACAGAGCAAATCCACTGGACCCTGCATGCTTCAAGGAATTCACTGGAATGACTGGATGATCTATTATATCTTTATTTATTTTTGGCACCCATTCAAGAAAACATTGGAAAATGTGAAAAGTTTGTTGACCCGGCATAATTCTGATTTGTCATAAAATCCTGAGTAGTGCTGGAAATATACCCCCTGATGAGTGGATAGAAAGTTTGGATAGTATATTGGGTGGGATCTTTTTGTGATCATCTATATGGTCATGCAGTTAAGAAGATATTTAAGACTTCATGAAAGTTTGTGCTAGGTTAAATGTAATCACAGGATATATTCTTAGGTTCTAGTAGTGCTGTCATTACTTACATGTACTAGTACAAATATATAAACTGAGCATCCATTTATTTGAATGGTAATTTGTGCAATGAGTGTTGTTTGAAGTGAAAATTAATTGCTAAAGGGAGGTAATTTAGTTTAACTAATGTCTCACTTGACCTACGGTGAAAATATATAGGAAATCTTGAATTACACATTCATGTTAAATTGATCTTTAACTTGTATAAAACTATAATTTGATTTAAAGATTGTAAAACTTCTCAAAAATACAAATTAGGGACTTTAATATAATAATTATTGTTCTTTTGCAAATATATATATTTTTCCATTATAGGTTGATGTTTTGTTTATTTCTTACTGTATATGGCCCCCAATACCAATAATAATTCAGGGTGCAGTAATATTGTATGTTGGCTGTTTGCCAGACATCCTAGAGAGAGAGGATGAGTGGGTGAAGTGGGTGAAGTGAAGTGAAGTACATAATAGTTCATGGCGCATTAAAGGGATCTAGTAACTTTGTTGACATAAAGCGAGTGGTTGATACAATGTATATTGCTGTTATCTGATATGTCCACTGGGAGTTGTGTGAAAATGTCAAGTTAAATGGACTTTATATGGCCGAGTAATGAGCAAAAATGCAAAGTGACATTCACTAACTCATTGCACTCACTTTGTACACGGTGCTGACGATCCGTTGGATAATTTGACATCTGAACACTTAAATCGTAAATATTTTTTTAACGAAAGGAAATTTGAAAAACTGAAACCTGTCCCATGCTTTTGTTGTTGATACAAACACAACAAGGTATGAGAGAACCACTAGAATTCCAATTAGATTTTGAGGATTTGGACAATGTTACTAAGTCCCTTTAACACTTTTGCTCCATGCCACTCCTCTACGGAAAGAATGTATTGATTGAAAGCCCTTGTGGAAGTAAAGGGGTGCTCAGTATAGATAAATAATATATTTGTAAAATAACAACAACAAAGATCGTGTCAAGGCTGGTGTTTTTTGCAGGTGTTGACGTTCCCACCTCGCACTGGTAGACACAATACGCATCATATGTACATGTTTGTTTACTTAGTACCTAGTGTATGATAGTAATTATAATAAATATTTATAATGTGTATTACATGTACATACTGATATGCCAGATGGTCTGGTAACATTTTCCATAATTCGTTTGTCTCTATAAGTGTTGTCGTTGTCAGCATTTCTTGTGTTTTGAAAGCCGCCATGACATATGTTGTATGCTCTGGCAAAGCAACAGTTTTCACATTTGCAGATATCAACAGGATTAAAACCAACTGTAAATTTTGTGTTGTCATTTTATTTTTTTACAGGATTGGTTTTCAATGGCTTTAGATGTTGTTCTGTTTAGACGTTCCATACTGCCAATGGTATAGTCATCTGACATTCACATTCTTTCCAATTAATTTTATCATTATTATACTTTTCATAAAGCTGTATCTAATTTGGGCATCAAATAAAATAGAAAAAAAATAATTGGGCATTGTTAACTAGATTTGGAACACAGTGGCAGGCAAGTACTGCATACATATTTTAAAATTACATTCCTCCCTTAATTTTTTTTTAGTTATAGATTTGCTACTGACATTATATTGCATGCTAGCCCATGGACAATGTCTACATTGAGGGCTTTTTGATTATTACATCAATATCTAAAGGATTGGAGCATGATAACATAATTTAAACGGTTTATGCAAGCGCCCGGTCCTCTTGCAGACTTGTATGTTCTGCCAGAACGGAGATTGCCATCATGCAGATTTGGATGTTTTTTCCCCCCAATATCTCATACTCCATTCTCAAGGATGATGCCATTACAGCATCAACATGGATGGAATTGCAGTGAATGTGAGCACTGAGAACGTGCGCTGGATAAAATCAAAATGGGTTCAAAGAAAGTGAATGGGAGGGGTCGACTGTAACCAATTGGCATTTGTCGGAGAATGGGAATTTGGCATCTTTGTCCACACAATCAAAAAGCCCCTTATGTCAGAAAACTGTACTCTAGTGAAGTCTCCAAAATTTGTAGATTTGTAGGCTGTAGCCGCTGATAGCCTCATTACAGACGGAACCTGCCTTTCGGGTCATAAGAAAAGGCTTTTTTACTCTGAAAATGTACACACTAGCCAACTTGTGTTTTGAAAACATAATTTAATGTACCTACTTGTAATTATGTAAACATATGTACAATTCAGCCCTAAAGCTACCAAACAGTTATGAACATTTGATATTAATTAATAAACCTTGATCAAAGTGAAAGTGAATCGAATAGAATTGAAGCAAAGTGAATTAAATGGGACAAAACAAGGAAGGAAGCATCAGAACGTCACTATATAGATTCACATCCTTGTTCCTTCTCATTCTATCAATGTTTGTCACTATTCAAAGCACATATTATTTAGCCAAAATCTAGCTCCAGACTATTAACCCGCTTAATATGACGGACTGATTTTACTACAACATGTATTCTCCATAGAACTAAGCCCAAATATTTTCGGGACCAGTCCTGAATGGGTTAAAGGTCAATTCATGTTGTCCCCTTTTTTTTAGGGGGGGGGGGGGGGTGGAGGTTGGTATATTTGTTTGGTGGAAGACTCTCAGCATACTTATCAACATAATGTTTTATTTCATGGTAATTTTGTTCGATGTTCCATTCATGTATAAACAACATTTTAATTACAAATGTTTTGTCTAGTAAGCTGGTTTGCGCAGTGTAACAGGGTTCAGTTATCTATTTTGAATAGTTTGGTTTAAAATGTGTTATTAACATAGTAAAGGTGTATGATTATTCCAATGTGCACTCAATATATTCCATAGTACTAGTGTGGTGATGATGGAGTTGGTGGTGGTGGTAATAGTAGTGTTTGTGGTTGTGGTGTGGACGGTGGTGGTTGTGGTGGTGGTAGATTGTAGATGAGAGAGGCAAGGACAGTATGCCCATCATGTTCACACAACATTACAGAATTGAATTTTAATAGGACATCACCATGAAATTGCTCAGACCAGATTAAATTTGTGTAAATTCTGTTTAATGGAGGCCTTCAGAACTCAATTTAATTTTTTCAGAGCCAGAAGTAGTATACACAGTAATTGTATGATGAAAACTCTTGTTTTCTGCCCCTCCTCTTCCCACTTGTGATCTATCCCTCTCCCCCCCCCCCCCCCCTCTATTTGCACCTCCCCCTCACCCTCTTCTCTCTTATTCTGAATGTACCTCTCTATCTCCATATTGTAACCACAGAGTGAAGAAAAAAACATAGGGGCTCAAGTAAAATCAGGCACCCCAAAATGCCTAAAAATTAATTCGAAATAATCTTGAAAAGGCCCTCCGTAAATTTTGCATCTAGAGTTAAATACAAATATGATTTCAGAGTGATATTTTTAATCTGAAGTCTTTGAAAAGTAGCCCTTCCCCAAATAAAATGTAATAAAAAAATGATTTTCCCTGTATCCACTGACCATCATCCTTTGCTCTTGCCATCCCTGTTCAGGAGGATGAAGGCAGTGGCACGCATCCCTCCAGCTCGGAGCAAGGTCAACCTCCTCAGGGTCTTGATGTCTTCCAACAACTTTTCTCTCAAAAAGTAAGTACATATTTTTTTCTTCAAAATATAATAGTGAAGTAGAAATGCTTTGGGACCCCCTTGTACTTTTGCAACCCATATCCCTTTTCTGACATACTCATTGATTTTCTTCAGTTCTTGCCAATTGATTCCAGGACTGATTGCAAGATGATATGAGTTCATCATGAGCTGAGATCCTGGTTAAAGGAGGTGGAGCTAGGAGAAAGCTCCTTCTGGTGCTCCTTCATGCTCCTTGCATGTTTCTCCTGATATCTTTGTTTGTTTTTCTCTTCAGCTCTTACCAATAGATACCAGGACTGGTTGGCAGCTGACAGGAGTCCACCATGAGCTAAGATCCTAGCAGAAGGAGGTGGAGCTAGGAGAAAGCTCCTTCTGGAACTCTTTCTGGGTCTCCTTAATGCTCCTTGTATTTTTGCCACCCATGTCCCTTTTCTGACATACTCTTTGTTTTTTTCTCTTTAGTCTTAGCTCTTTTAGTCTTACCAATATATTCCAGGACAGGTGGGCAGCTGTGAAGAGTGCATCATGAGCTGAGATCCTGGCAGAAGGAGGTGGAGCTAGGAGAAAGCTCCTCCTGGAGCTTCTAGTGCTCATTCATGCTTCTTGTATTCTTGCCTCCCATGTTCTTTTTCTGACATACTATGTTTTCTCTCCAGCTCTTACCAATTGATTCCAGGACTGGTTGGCAGTTGACAGGAGTGCATCATGAGCTGAGATCCTGGCAGAAGGAGGTGGAGCTAGGAGAAAGCTACTTCTGGACTCCTTCTGGGTCTCCTTAATGCTCCTTGTATTTTTGCCACCCATGTCCCTTTTCTGACATACTCCTTGTTCTTACCAATTGATTCTAGGACTAGGACTGGTTGGCAGCTGACAGGAGTCCACCATGAGCTAAGATCCTGGCAGAAGGGAGCGGAGCTGAAGAAAAGCTTCTCCTGGAGCTCCTAGCACTCCTTCATGCTCCAGGTTGTATTTTGCCATCTTTGTCCCTTTATTGACCTACTCTTTGTTTTGTTTTTCTTTTCAGCTCTTACCAATTGATTCCAGGACTGGTTGGCAGCTGACAGGAGTTCACCATGAGCTGAGATCCTGGCAGAAGGAGGTGGAGCTGGGAGAATGCTCCTTCATGCTCCATGGCTCCTGCGCTGTCATCTCCTCTCACTCCCAGGTAAGAACCTTTCTTTTCAACTTTACAGTTGAACAGGGGAATAGGGCAAAAAGCACTTTTAGAGGCTACACTGGCTATACAAAAATTATTATTATTTAACCACCACTGGCAAAATGGGAAGTGGGAAGGTCATATTAACTAGTCTGGCAAAGTGCTCTAGTGGTGCCCCTATCATAAAATCAACAAGATTATTGGAGGTGCGTCTATCATAAAATCTACAAGTTCATTATCACTCTCTCTCTCTCTCTCTCTCTCTCTATTAGAATGAAGTGAAAACATGTGTGAATGATGTATGTCAGAACATTGTGTGCATGAAGCTGTAACGTTTCAACTGGCCTGCTTTTGAAATGTCGTGCCAGTGGCATATCCATTGTCAAACCAGATTAGTAAGGGGGTGGGGGCACACTACAAGGGGGGAGGGGCACACCAAGGTACAAGATATTCCAGATCTAGGGGAAAGCATGGGTCAATAAATAAATATAGTGTCAAGTATTTCTGTATTTATTTTTCGAACAAGGGGATACAAAAATAATTCCCTCGTTTGGGGGGGGGGGGGGGGAATTGCCCCTCTTGCATACTTCCCTCCCTGCTTCTTCCCCTTGCCCCGCCACTTGGTCATGCAGACTGGTAATCGTTGTTAAAGGGATCTAGTAACTTTGTTGAGATGTGCAAAAACTGATGAATGGTTCATGCAATGTATACTGTTGTTATCTCATATGTCCTCAGGGTATTGTGTGAAAATTTCAGGTCAAATGGACAATGTATGGCCAAGTAATGAGCGAAAATGCAAAGTGATGTTGGGTGATATTCACCAACTCACTGCATTCACTTTGTACAGGGATGAAAATCTCGCCCGGAGATTTTCTTATCTAAATACTTCAATCATACATATCTTTGTAATGAAAGGGAAATTTGAAAAACCGAAAGCTGTCCCATGATTTTATTGTTAATACGAATACAACAAGGTATAAAGGAACCGCTAGAATTACAATTTTATTTTGAGGATTTGGACAATGTTACTAAGTCCCTTTAATGCATGCTGGGTTTTAGCTGTCATAACATCACCACGGAGCCCCCTTGCACGCATCAGTCACCCGCTTTCCCCTAGAGGTCACTTGTATCTTCTATCATGTCGCATCACATTCTTTATATTAGAAGCCTGTAACCTGTTCATTAAAGTGATTAATTAACTTAAAATTTTCCCCCAAAGTAATGTTTGAAACTTTAATCATATTCCAATTTCATTGTGAGATTCTTGAAGATGAAATGTGAGAATTTCATTGAAAAGGAATAAAGTTTACATTGAGAGAGAATCAATGTCTAATTTCATCCCGATCATTCGGATTCTATGGACGATTGAGCATCCAAATTCAGATACTCTTGACTAAGGTCAGAAACCGTCTATAGACGCTTTCAAATTCATTCTTAAAATAAATATATCCATGATTATGGAGACAATTGAAAAATCCAAACCCATTTCATTCTTCTGTTAACATGTAAGCCAAACAACATGGTATAAGAGAAGTGTGAAAGCTCCAAGCGATTTTGGTTAAAATTGTACAAAGTTATTGGATCACTTTAAGTGCTGTCAAGAAAGCAGCCGTTCAATATGGTCCAGGGGCATTAGTTAGTAATAATAACATACAAGGTCAAGTACAGCACAATTATATCGCAGCCACTCTTGTTTACAGTGATAACTGTATTGGGAAATTGTAGCACCGATTTGCAAGAGCTAATTGTATTGAGGCAACCTTGTCACTTCTATTATAAATAAAATAGAAACTGTATTTCTACTTACAATCTATGGTAGAAATAAAGAATTTCACCAATTAAAAAATTTGAACGATGGTTTTATCTTTAATATGTATTTGTTCTGTGTGTTTTTGGTTTATGTCACGGATGGGTTGGCGGAAAGATGTTTATTCAACAAAAAATGTCTGGCATACCAGACTGTACTTATTCAATTAGTTAGGCAATCATAGTGAGAGAATGTTTGATGTTGATTTTGGAATACCAAATTCTTGTTATAAGCCACCAATTTGTTTCTATAGATCTAATAAAGCATTATTCTGTGTTTTATCTTTGTCTGCCACTCTGCCCACATGTTTACAATGGCTGAATAATTGATAATTATTGGGATTTCAGTTTTCATGAGCGCTCTAAAACACCATTTTCAATACCAAACATTCCAAAGTGTCTCTAACGTGGGAGTGAGTATTATATCAATGATGCCTCAGACACCCCCTCTATGGATGTAACATATCAAATTCATCTCTTAAAGGGACTTAGTAACATTGTCCAAATCCTCAAAATTAATTTTTCATTCTAGCAGTTCCCTCATACCTTGTTGTATTCGTATTAACAATAAAATCATGGGACAGGTTTCGGTTTTTCAAATTTCCCTTTCGTTACAAAGATATGTACGATCGAAGTATTCAGATAAGAAAAACTCCGGGCGAGTTTTTCTTCTGTGTACAAAGTGAGTGCAGTGAGTTATTGAATATCACTTTGCATTTTCGCTCATTACTTGGCCATGCAATGTCCATTTGACTTGAAATTTTCACACAATACCCTGTGGACATATGAGATAACAATAATATACATTGCATTAACCATTCATCACTTTTTGCACATGTCAATAAAGTTACTAGATCCCTTTAAAGGGGTAGTACAGTTTTGGTAAGGCTGAGCTTTAGTAACCAATACCTGCACAATAACATTACAAACTAATAGAACTTATAACTATAGATAGGCCACGGTGAGGGGAACTCTGACCGAGAGGAAGTCGCTGAAGCCAGATGGGACATCCTTCCCACACAATGCAAACTGTCAACAACAATAATTGTCGGGATCATCAAATGTCTCAAATGATAGTACAGTATTGGTCAAACTGAATTGTAGTAACCCAAACATGCACCATCAAAATTACAAACTAATAGTTATAACTCCACCATGCTCGAATGGTGTAAACAATTAAGAACGAGTAAGTAAATAGTTAGCTGTTATCATTAAAAAAGAGCCAGAGGGCGCGATCTCTAGAAAAGCTTTGGTTTCAACCATTTTTCATACCAAATTATGTCTCTGATGTTTTGTTGAAATAATGATTAAATAGAGAGATCATCAACAACTATTTAAAAACCTCTTTTGAAATTTTTTGAAAAAGTCAAGCATTTTTTTGTATAAAAAAAAAATCATCAAATAAATCTGGGGCCCAGATTTATTCCGATGGGATATATTTATTGATATTTCAGCAGTTTCTGGACTGATTTTGATCAATAAAGTTGATTCTGTCATTAAAATTGTATGCTCTTTTTAAATTTTACACTCAGTTCAACTGAGTGTGACAGTTGTGCATTATCTCACAAAAAATATTTCGTGCAGCGCCCTCTATACCAAAACTGAACTACCCCTTTAACCCCTTGCCTAAGGGAACTTGGTGGGTTGTGTACAAAGTCTATGGATATTTCAGAGTCTCAAAGGGAATGGGTTAAATGTCGCTACCTATATACATGTAGATGGAATTTATTATTATTATTACTCTTTTTTGTGGTCTAACCCCCTCTAATTACACAGGGTACCCTGGATATATTGAAATACATTACAAGGTTTACAAAGAAATCCAGAAGCCACATGAAGCAGCTATAACTTGAAGCCATCTTTGATTAATGATGGGTCAGAAAATCTCCTAGCCCTATCTTAATCCTATCCCTTATCCTTTGAAATTCAAGGGGCCCTTATTCAATTGTGTTTCATTTGTAACTTGTCTATCCACAGGGTATCCTGGATATATATATTGAAAGGTATTGCAAGGTTTGCACAGTAAAATCCAGAGGCCACATGAAGCACTTGCTAATGATGGGTCAGATAGTCCCATAGATATATCCTTACCCTTACCTCTATCCCTTGAAATTCGATGTGGCCCCATTGTTTTTTTTGTTAACTTGTCTATCAGTATCAACAGGGTAGCATAGACATATTGAAAGACATCGCAAGGTTTATAGTGTGGGATCCAGAGGTCAATTGATACAGTGCTACTCTAAGCTTCTGCTACTAATGCTTGGACAACCCTCTAGATATATCCTAACCTCTATGCCTTCAAATATTCTATCCAAGGCCCTATTCCAAATATGTTTTAATATTTTTATTCACAGGGTATCCTAGACATTCTGAAAGACATCGCAAGGTTCACAGAGTGGGACCCCGATGTCACTCAATGCAGCTACATCTCGATGCCTGCGTCCACGAGCGATGACTCGGACAATCCCCTGATGGCTGACGTGGTCAGCTTGACCCTGTCTCGTCAACGGTCAGTGGTTGACGAGTTGATTGACCGGATCCTGACTCTCCTTGCTATCCCGTACAACTACTTCTCCAAGGGGTCAATGGACCTGGTCAACAAGAACGCACAGAAACCTGCTGTAGTAGCCAGGTCAGTTTTCAGTCTTTTCAAACATGCACTTTATAGCATTTCATGTTTAACCTACGTCAATGAAGGGAAAAAAATAAAATCAATTATAATTATACCCACGAAAAAAGAAATGTAATAAACCCAGAATTGTTTTATCAGGGCTAAACAAACCCACTTTCCTGCTTGTCTGGGGCAAGTAAAACAAAAATCAAGGGCAAGTCATTATTAATATCACTTGCCCAAATTGGTAAATGATTATTTCAAGTTTGAAATTGTGATTTATTAGTATGCATGAATATTAAAAAGCATGAAAACCATAAGACTTTGGGCAGCAAAGTGGATTATGCTGTCAGGCAAGTAAATTCATCATTCACTTTTCTTTTCATATAGCCATGGTTATAAAGGGTAGCCCAAATGAAGTATCATCTCTTTTGCCTGCCAACTATTCGGCCACCCTTTTCATTTTTTCTTGATACTTGATCCAGATCCTGGAGACTAGAGGAGGACATGTCATGTTGGATGTTCAGCAGGACAGTATTCAAGGGCAAAGGTCACACCCTCGATGAGATGTGGAGCTACAGCATTGCACAGCCAGCAACAAATGGTGAGTTGATCTTGAAAGAGAAAAGTATATTGCACAACCAGCTTTAACTGGTGAGTTGATCTTGAAAAAGAATGATAAACTTTGTCCCAATCAACCAATCTCATTTGGAACTTAGAAGACTGGAGAACATGTATGTATGATATGCACAATTTCCCAAATTTGCAATTTATGATTTGAATTTTATCTTCAGAATATAAAGTTACTGTGTTTTTTAAATGTTTTGCATGAAAATTCCTAAATCTTTGCAAGGATATTTAACAGGAAGTTCCAGCCAGATTTAACTGATTTTAATGAGAGGAATCATAGGTGACAGTTTGATCAGAATCGAACAAGATTCTTTATTTCAAACAATGTTATAACAATTTCTGTTTGGACTTCCACTTTAAGTGCAAAGACTAGTTAATCTGTGGACATAAATCCATAAATGTTTTCATATTTTGTTGAAGAAAAGGGTATCTGAATGTATTTTTTTCTCTTTGAAAAATTACAGTGACTAGTAAAACTGTAAACATTACGTCTACAAATTTCTTCATATTCGGTTGAAGAAAAGTGTATCTGAATGTATTATTTCCTCTTTGAAAAAAAAAGGTGATATTCAAAGTTGAGGTAATTATTTGATATTCAAAAATAAGATTTCTCCAACTTGTGTATCTCGCTGCAGAGCCAAACCGGTGTGTGATGCACCATATATTCTGCAGTACTTCCAGTGATACAAGCCCGCAGCTGAGAGAGAAGGCTGCCCTGCGGCTGGCAGCCCTCAAGCAGTACTTTGAGCTCCAGGACGTCAAGGTGAACCCCCTGAGCCACACCAGCCTTGCCCACCTCACCAGACACGCACATAACTCCAGGGGAGGGTCCAAGTGCACCAGCAGTGACCTGGACAGACCAACTGCAACCTTCAGCAGAGACTCTTACCACAACTCCAACAGGAGAGCAGACAGAAATTTCTTGCCAATTTACAGCACGCTCGATATGTACGACTCGTCGCGGAGAGACGAGGATGTCAGACCGGCGTCGCGAAGAGACGAGGATGTCAGACCGGCATCGCGGTCGTCGACGTCCAGCTGGCAGCAGGACTCGATAAGGAAGTCAAGGTCAGCCGGCGCTATGAACGGCGGGACGTGGCAGGACAACTCTTCGAGTGATGACGGAGGGTTCTACAGCGAGAAGAAGGAGGTGACGCAGAGAGGAAGGCGACACAGAGTGAGGAAGACTGTGAGTGCGGATCCTGGAGGAGCAACGGGAGGAGCAGGAGGGGGAGACAGGCCGGCCGGTAGGAAGACCATGTCGTTGGAGAGGGGCATGGTACAGACAGGGTCTGGGGATCTAGGTGACAGTGGTATCATTGGTAAGTCTGTCGATGGTAGTATTTCAAATTGTTACTTGCATACATCTTCTCTTAGAATTGATAATAAGAATGATAATAGGTTTGATTTACTTGTATGTAGTGTTTGTAAATATGACACAAAATCATTTTGTCTGACTTACAGAGTCGTTCCGAGTCATTTCGCTTTTTATCTAAGGTGAGGATCATTAAACCAGGAAAATGTCATATATCTAATATCAGGCGGCGCTGTAGAGCACTTCTGTGGCCTTCAAGAGAGCACGCCATTTTCTGCCAAGTGTGTTGCACCCTGTCTATTTTACAGTTCTTCTTGATTTGCACTAGATAACCTGAGTGACTATAAGAAATGTCGCTCATTTATTTCCATACATTTAAAATGCTTTTAAGGACATTTTCATAATTTAAACACTTATTTTCATAATGAAAATTAGTTTTAAAAATCCTTGGTGTAGTACAATAATCATTATGGGTAAAACAATGCTGGTACTAGGAGTGATATTAACCCATTTGGGACTGGTCCCGAATATATTCAGGCAAGGGTCTATGGAGAACACATGTTATATACAAAATCAATCAGTCCTGGGGGGTGTTTCACAAAGATCCTAAGTTGATCTTAGCAGCATTGGTCTTAAATATTATGGAAAGCCATTAGTGTCTTGAAACAGTTTTATAAAAGTTATGTTGAAATGCATAAAATGTAGATTCAAATCATATATATTTTCTAATTATCAAAGAGATTCATAATCTTCACATAAAATTCATGAAATCTCTTTGATAATTAGAAAATATATATGATTTGAATCAACATTTTATGCATTTCAACATAACTTTTACAAAAATGTTTCAAGACACTAATGGCTTTCCATAATATGTAAGACCATCTTAGTGCTAAGATCAACTTAGGATCTCTGTGAAACACCCCCCTGAACAGGTTTATACCGTTCTTCTGGATTTGCATTAGATAACCTGAGTGACTACCAGACGACGGCCGACCAGGGTGCAGAGCTGGTGCTGCGCGAGTGTCTGACCGCAGCAAGCATCAATGTGAACGCACCCGAGGATGACCAGAGGGTCCAAACAGGAGGATGGTCGTAAGTAACGTCAGATTCTACTCCACCCATTGTTGACCCGTTCTCTTTGAGATTCTGAAATCCCCATAGACTTTGTACATAGCCCACTCGGTTCCCGTAGGCAAGGGGTTAAAGGGAAACTAGTATCATATGTTGTATATAATATGTAACGTCCAATATTATCTAGGAGGTATTTAAAGCAGAGTTGGAACTTAAAGGGTACCTCCGGACAGAGATTTAGCTCTCTTACATCAAAGACATATCCCAAATGAACATACAAAACAAGTCTGTGATCCTGAAAGTATTTCTACATTGCTAGGTAATCATTTTTAATATCACATATCACTCATTCTGTCAGCGCAGTTCCGATAACGATACCACTTAACGATCCTCTTATTGATCGCATCTGCGATATATCGCAGCAAGCAGAGAAAATCTCGAAAATCGCTTGTGTGCGCGCGCTGCTGCAGCACAGTGCGTATAGACAGAGCTATAAGAGAGAGAGAGACACAAGTAGCGCTATAAGGCCAAAAACAATAAATTGTTGGATTGGAGTAACGGGCAACCAAACATTAGGGTAGGTAGGTAGGGGTTTTTTTTTTTTTTTTTTTTTTTTCCAGGATTCACAAAATACACAAAAATACATATATAACACACAAATAACACATATCACAATTGGATTTTTGTTTGTTTATTTATTTATTTTTTAAATCAGAAAAAAACCTTTAGGGTCGGCGGTATTTTTAGGGTCGGGCGGGTTGCGAATTTGCGTTAACCAAACCATTCAGCAACTCCTTGTGAATTAGCGACTTGGTCAGAGACCACGCATACCCGAAATTTCCGACTTGTACAAAAAACATTGGACCAAGGTAGGATTCGAACCAGGGATCTCTAGCATATCAATCTAACTCTCTATCCACGGAGCTATTTTGGATTGCTTGATTGGTGTTGGTTTTTAAAAATATATATATACCCTAACACAATGCTCCACACTAACTTTTTTTTTCACTTGCCCAGTCGGGCAAGTAAAATCAGGTTTTTTCAAATTTTACTTGCCCGAATAGAAAACTTACTTGCCCGAAAATGAAAAACAAAGAAAAACATAACAATTATCATGTTCTTACAAATATATGATAATTTCATGTTATAAGTTACTGAGGTCTGAAGAAATACGTTTTCGCTACATTTTGAGAACTCCATCGGTAAAATTACAGCAATCAGTAACATTCTGGCATTTATTTTGTCTCATTTATCGTCTGTCGGACTTATTTAATAAGCATACTTTCAATGATGATTATATTAAGTAATTAAGTATGATTTGTTAAACTGTATGGAACTTGAAGTGAAATCAATAAATGCCTGGAAAGGTGAAAGAAAAAAAAAAAATTAAGTAATAATCAAAATGTTTTCGCATCATTTGGATAACGCAATCAGTAACATTTTGGCATTCATTTTGACTGATTTGTCTTCTGTCGGACTTAATAAATAAGCATGATGACGATGATAATTTTATTGACTAATATTCAAAACGTTTTGGCTTCTATTTGAGAACGAAAACGGTAAAATCACGGCATTTATGTCGACTCATGACATGTATTGTCTGCCGGACTACTAAAACATCAGTTTTATCATCGCAAAATAAGAGCAGGCAATATCAAAATGATTGCCGATAAAGCGATGTCAAACTAATCCGGAATATCGTTATCATCTTCTTGAAATAAGCGAACAAAGTTACGATAATGCGCTTCGAGAATATGACGCAAAATAAATTTGAAACATCGTTTTCATCATCGCAAAACAAGAGCAGGCAATATCAAAATGATTGCCGATAAAGCGATGTCAAACTAATCTGGAAATATCGTTATCATCTTTTTGAAATTAGAGAACAAAGTTAGAATAATGCGCTTCGAGAATATGACGCAAAATAAATCTGAAACTTTGTTTTCATCATCGCAAAATAAGAGCAGGCAATATCAAAATGATTGCCGATAAAGCGATGTCAAACTAATCTGGAAATATCGTTATCATCTTCTTGAAATTAGCGAACAAAGTTACGATAATGCGCTTTGAAAATATGACCCAAAATAAATCTGAAACTTCGTTTTCATCATCGCAAAATAAGAGCAGGCAATATAAAAATGATTGCCGATAAAGCGATGTCAAACTAATCTGGAAATATCGTTATCATCTTCTTGAAATTAGCGAACAAAGTTACGATAATGCGCTTCGAGAATATGACGCAAAATAAATCTGAAACTTTGTTTTCATCATCGCAAAATAAGAGCAGGCAATATCAAAATGATAGTTGTGTAGTTTTATAGTTGCCCGATCGGGCAACTAACATAGACCATTTATGACATTTTACTTGCCCGACAAGAATTTTTACTTCGTTTTTTGACCCAGGCAACCAGAATAAAAAATTTAGGCCACTGTATTTCATTTACATGATTCATGCAATTCATGCAATTTTTTTCCAACTGGGCAACCAAATATTGCAAACTGGCTGGATTTCACAAAGGAGGTTTACATAAACCGTGGTTTAAACCATGGTCTACATCTATGAAGTGCTGCTCGTAGACAAGTGACACATGACTAATTTCTTATGATATGACCTGAAAGTGCTCGCTAACCAGCAAATTCCACCATAAGAGAAGACAGACATTCATTTGGTGCCTCTAGCAAATGTGTAGCATCAACATTGTTGAGAAGTAAGGAGTGTATATTCTTTCTCCATCAGTTTACAAATGGCACTCCATAGATGTAGACCGTGGTTTAAACCATGGTTTACACAAACCTCCTTTGTGAATTCCACCCATCATGTTTTTCTTTGTCTGGAACCATCCGATTCTTGTTTGGGGCCACTAAAAGTGACAAGTCTTGAATTCCTCTTATATGAGAGGGCCTCTAAAGATATTTCAAGTTAATTTTGAATATTGTAGTAATTTGAGGGGTCAAATTTCATCTTTGTATATTTTCAAATAGTTAAGTGTAGTTGGTGTTAATATCTATTGGCAAATTGACAGTTAACATGACTAATAACCTTATTTTGCTTGATTCTAGATTCCATTGTCTTGAGAAGGATGTTGTCATTTTGAAGCGGGCAAAAAGAGGGAAATATTACAGGTGAGTTAATAATGATAATAATAATGTATTTAATGTAATGCACATTATCATGTATTTCTCTATGCGCTGTTAGAAATTGAAATAAAAGAAAGAAGGGTTTGGCATACTGTACTGGGAGTAACTTTAATTACAATATAAAGACTAATATTAAATAAAACAACTCTACTCATGTCGTCTGATGCAGTCTTACCACCTATGGACACGGACGATTGGCCTTTGAAGGATATTCAGGATTATTAGTCAGAACTGTATGGTTCAGAATTGTGTGTACTTCTCATGATATACATGTACATACAAATTTCAATAGTGAATTGTGACGATAAGGTAATTGATTTCTTACTACAGTCAAACCTTTGTATTATGACCAACTATTAAAGAGAAGCAAGAAAAGGGGCCTCTTAATAGAGGTGACCTCTATAGACATGTTCCATAGCATTGGTTTTCCTCTGCAAGGGATCACTTCTTGTGGCCACTATAGGCAGGTTGGCTGCTATAGACAGGTGCCCACTAAGGCAGGTTTTTGCTGTACTGTACTTTTTTGTTGTTGTCAATTGGACAGTTTGTGCAGGAGAAAGGGGAGTCCCAGGAATAAGGGAAATTATTATAATACCTCTCAGATATAGTGAAATGTCCTCATGTATGTTTGTTCAAGGAAAAATCATCTTTGCACTTCATTGTATTTCATCTGTACAGTATGTTGAAAATCTGCATATTTACTTTTTATTTTCTAATTTAGAGCAAGTTTTGCATTTCATTGTGTTTTATTTTCACATTTTGTTGATAGAAGCCTGCCTATTTTCATCCTCGATTGTTTGTTAATTTTAATTTTGAGCAAATTTTGCACTTCAATGTATTTCATTTTGAACACAGCTTTCTAGGAAAGGGCATAATCAAGGCTTCACCTGAGACGGTCTTCAAGGCCATCCGCAATCCTCGCACGAGGTTTACATATGACACCATGTTGAAGGTGAGTGGAGATGGTGCACACAATGTTGGCAGGCTGGCATTGTAGCCTATGACAGGGTGTAATAACAGTGTAAAGAGATGGCATTGTGTCATAATAGGCCCTGTATAAATCAAACCTAGTATTTATTATTATTGTAACCGGATCTTGAAGATTTAATTCAGTTCTTACACGGAGCGGGGTGAAAACTGAAATTTGTGCAGGTACATACCTCTTAAGTAGACAATTGCCACTAGCCTGTGTCAATATCACCTTTAGAATTACTGGTACCTCGAACAAGGATATAAATTAATTCTTTCCACTGTGGCACTGTACAGCAAGTAAAGGGGGGAAAAAAAAGTTTCAATTTTGGTGGCACCAATGAGCAAAAATCATCATTATTATAAAAAGAACTGTTCATTTAGACAACTCATTTGGGCTAGTATAATTTGGCATTAATTAGTAAAGTGTTGATGGTCTTAAGCTCATTGCTGGTGGCCCAGGGCCAGCAGGCCAGTAAGCATTTGGATCCCAGTTCAAATGGGCAAATGAATTAATGAGCCTGAATGTATATGGGTTAAAGGTAATCCTTACAAAATATGGATTATTATCATATTTCCTGATTCATGATTTTGTCTCTTTGTCTAATTTTTAAAGAAAACAAGATTCGTTTGTAACTAAAAAAATACGACAGTAAGTTAGTAATGTTCAATTTTAGCCTATAATTTAATTTATAAACTTTTCTTTACAGAAATTGGATATTGTCAAGAACCTGTCAGATGATCTTTGCATATGTAAGTACACGTATTAGTTTTTTCAATAAAGTGTAACAAAATAAATGCAAAAGTCTCATCCGCTCGTATAGTTATTGATGTGGTGGATACATAAATATCTTTATGGCAATGATTGGTGTTAGTGCACTTATTAATTTTTTTAAAAGAACGTGAACATGTGGAAAATTAATATCTTGTTACATTCTGCTTAGCTTTTGGGGGCCTGAAAATGTCTTTCTCGGGCCACTAAATATTGCAAATTCATTATTAATATGGTCCATATTTTCTTTGCGGAACCCTGTGCACAGATAAAAGATGTCTAATTGTATCCCCCGAACCACTTCGGGGGATACTATGGATTTGGCCTCGTCGCGCCGCCGCGTCCGCCGCAGAGATTTTCTTGTGAACGCTCTACAGGTCCGAGTTCTTGTCCGATCATTTTCTAATTTGGTATGAAGGTGTATTAAGGAAAGAGGATGAAGCCTATTGATTTTGGTGTGGGGCGGAGTCCTGGTTGCCATGGTAACCATGATATAAAGAAATAGTTAAGATTACCTTGTGAACGCTCTACAGGTCCGAGTTCTTGTCCGATCATTTTTTAATTTGGTATGAAGGTGTATTAAGGAAAGAGGATGAAGCCTATTGATTTTGGTGTGGGGCGGAGTCCTGGTTGCCATGGTAACCATGATATAAAGAAATAGTTAAGATTACCTTGTGAACGCTCTACAGGTCCGAGTTCTTGTCCGATCATTTTCTAATTTGGTATGAAGGTTTATTAAGGAAAGAGGATGAAGCCTATTGATTTTGGTGTGGGGCGGAGTCCTGGTTGCCATGGTAACCATGATATAAAGAAATAGTTAAGATTACCTTGTGAACGCTCTACAGGTCCGAGTTCTTGTCCGATCATTTTCTAATTTGGTATGAAGGTGTATTAAGGAAAGAGGATGAAGCCTATTGATTTTGGTGTGGGGCGGAGCCCTGGTTGCCATGGTAACCATGATATAAAGAAATAGTTAAGATTACCTTGTGAACGCTCTACAGGTCCAAGTTCTTGTCCGATCATTTTCTAATTTGGTATGAAGGTGTATTAAGGAAAGAGGATGAAGCCTATTGATTTTGGTGTGGGGCGCGGTCCTGGTTGCCATGGTAACCATGATATAAATAAATAGTTAATATTACCTTGTGAACGCTCTACAGGTCCGCGTTCTTGTCTGATCATTTTCTAATTTGGTATGAAGGTGTCTTAAGGAAAGAGGATGAAGCCTTTAGATTTTGGTGTGGGGCGGAGTCCTGGTTGCCATGGTAACCATGATATAAAGAAATAGTTAAGATTACCTTGTGAACGCTCTACAGGTCCGAGTTCTTGTCCGATCATTTTCTAATTTGGTATGAAGGTGTCTTAAGGAAAGAGGATGAAGCCTATTGATTTTGGTGTGGGGCGGAGTCCTGGTTGCCATGGTAACCATGATATAAAGAAATAGTTAAGATTACCTTGTGAACGCTCTACAGGTCCGAGTTCTTGTCCGATCATTTTCTAATTTGGTATGAAGGTGTATTAAGGAAAGAGGATGAAGCCTTTTGATTTTGGTGTGGGGCGGAGTCCTGGTTGCCATGGTAACCATGATATAAAGAAATAGTTAAGATTACCTTGTGAACGCTCTATAGATCCGAGTTCTTGTCTGATCATTTTCTAATTTGGTATGAAGGTGTATTAAGGAAAGAGGATGAAGCCTATTGATTTTGGTGTGGGGCGGAGTCGTGGTTGCCATGGTAACCATGATAACCATGATATAAAGAAATAGTTAAGATTACCATGTGAACGCTCTACAGGTCCGAGTTCTTGTCCGATCATTTTCTTATTTGGTATGAAGGTGTATTAAGGAAAGAGGATGAAGCCTATTGATTTTGGTGTGGGGCGGATTCATGGTTGCCATGGTAACCATGATATAAAGAAATAATTAAGATTACCTTGTGACCGCTCTACAGGTCCGAGTTCTTGTCCGATTATTTTCTTATTTGGTATGAAGTAGGCTTGGGCGGTTCTGCCCCAGCTTGGAGTCGATTCTGATTCCATACCCATGTCTCGGTTCCGAGAAGAATCGGTTCTGAGATCGTATAGCGTACATGTACACATAACTCATACAATCACACAATCAGCTCTGTGTATGTGAGAAGGTAACTCGCCGGATCGCCTACCGCGCTGGCGATCCAGTTCTAACAAAAATTGTTAAAATGCAGTGCGTTTGTAATCGAGGTAAATCTGAACAGTTTGATATCATTTTTCCGTAGAAATCATTTTAGAAATGCAAAAAAGTAATTGATTTAGGAATCTGGTTTATTTAAGAGGATTTGGGGCCACAAATGCACTGCATTTTAACCATTTTTTTTAGAACTGGATCGCTTGAATTGCGAATTGCATGCATGCGTACGTATATGCGCTGTACATCCGTACGAACGCCAGCGTTGTTTTTCAGACCCTGCTCGGAGGACAAACAGCGCGCGAGGCCTTGCCCAAAGGCTACCGCCAGCCTAGTAGAACAACGTACACCACCAAACTTGTTCAGTTCACAATATTACAACCCACAAAAGTGCAATGCAATTGGTTCGGGGGATACATGTGCTCGGCTGCGCGACCCGCCGAGCGCGCAATTTCTAGTTGTTTAAAGTGATCCATTAACTTTGTAAGATTTTTTTCATAAGTGATATTTGAGACTTCAGTCAAATGCCAATATCATTTCAAGATTCTTCTGAATAATATGTGATATTTTTGTAGAAAAAGAATGATGTTTAACTAGTGAAAAAAGTTAAAATGGATGTCATATTTGATCCCGAATGCTTTCAAATTCAATCTTAAATATCTCCATAATAAGGGAGACATTTGAAAAATTAAAACCCATTTACAGTCCTCTGTAACAATAAGCCAAACAACAAGGTACAAAAGAAATATGAATGCTCCAGTGGCGGATCCGGGGGGGGGGGGGGGGTTAGGGGGTTTAACCCCCCCCCCCCCCCCCCCTCTTGGGCTGCCAAGTGAAAATGTATCAGTGAAAAAAGTGAAACAAAAGTGAAAAAAAAAATCACTTACGGGGGTTCAAAATAGCCAAAAAATTTGCCGAGATGGGGGACACCCCCCTATCGGACTCTCCCCCCACTCACCGCTTCGTGGCTCGTGGACGATTGGGTCAAACCCTCCCTTAGCAAAAAGCTAGATCCGCCCCTGTGCTCCAAGCAATTTGGGTTGAATATGACGAAGTTAATGGATCACTATAATTTTAACCTCTGTTTTGCATAGTCCACATAATGCAGGATGTGCTCAATTTTGTTGGGATTAGCGGGCATGCAAGGACTGCAGTTGTATGCATGTTATTTTTTACAGTAAAACCTGTCTTAGAGGCCACCTGTCTAAAGCAGCCAACCTGCCTATATAGTGGTCACCAAAATGATTCCCAGTAGAGGAAAAACAGTGTAGTGGAACTATAGTGTAGTGTCTATAGAGGTCACCTGTCTACAGCGGCCACTGTTCTTGTATCCCTTGGGTGGTCACTATATACAGGTTTGACTGTATTCTGTTTAAATTGATCCCATTTGTAGAAATGTTTCCCCTTTGGACTAGATTTTTGTAAATTGTATGTACAGTAATCTATAAGTTTGTCTAATTAATGAATTTCTTCTTTTTGCCCTAGACCACATGGTTCATGAAGTGCCTCAGTTCCTAAAGAAAGAATCCAGGGATTTCTGCGTCATGGAAGTTGCCAAGTCACAGGTCAGTAATCCAGTCACAATAACTTAAGGGATCTACATGAAGTAACATTGTCAAACTCAACAAAACTTACCGTATTTGTCGGTTTATTAACCGCTCCGGTGTATTAACCGCACCCCTAAAAAAAATTTTAAAAAAAAAAAAAATGGTGGTTAATACGGTCGTGTATTAACCGCACCCCCTTTTTTTTTTTTTTTTTGAAAAAAGGTGCGGTTAATACACCAGCAAATACGGTACCTAGAACTCTAGCGGTTCCCACATATCTCATTGTCAGTAGAAACATGGAGCAGGTTTCAGTTTTCCAAATTTCTCCTTAGTTATGAAGATTTATAACTATCTACTGGATATTTAAAACTGTGTACAAAGTAAGCGCAGTGAGTTGGCAAATACCCCTTTGCATTTTCGCACATTACTAAGTGGACATATCAGATCTTAAAAGATACACATTTCATCAACAATTTACCACTTTTTGCACATGTCAACAAAGTTACTAGATCCCTTTAAAAGAATTTTGTGCGAATGTTTAATGATGATGATGATGATGACATCTACGACGAATACAGTGACGACAATGATGGTGTCGTTATATGTTGAAAATTTGTTTATAGTCAGACTCGGTGTTGTTTATGTACAGCTGATTCAGAAATGCATCTGGATATAATTTCCGCATCATACATGTATCTCTAATCATTTCCACTAATATAATGTATTAATTTGTATATAATTTTGATACTATTTATGTTTACCATATTTGTCATAATTTTGTTTAGGGCAATCACCACATTGTGGCCTTTAGGTCAGTGGACTGGGCAGAGCGTCCCGAGACGCAGTCCTTGTCCAGGGGTCACATACTGCCCAGTGGATGGGTGATAGAACCCGTAGCAGGCAGAGACAAGCAGTACTCTATGGTCACGTACATCACACATGTGAGTATTCAACCTTCGGAGTGATGATCCAGTCAAAAATGTTTAAATTAATAGCTTAATCCCCCTATTCATCTACAATGTATTGACATGATGTACGGCTAGGTAATTTATAGTCAAGTGTCTATATATACAAATAATACACGGTCTAGATTGCGTTGTGTAAAATGCAACGCTCTCCAGGTTTTGGCAGATTGTGCATTTACACTGCGCACAATAGTTATGACCATGTATTATTTGTTTTATTAAACGACTCAATCGTGGAAAATGTTATGATCGCTGGATTATTTCATACATGCCTTTCACAATTATTGGTCTTGTCTAAAAAGGGAATTTGTAATTTATCCAGGAATTGACACTCACTCACTGACTCACTCGGCTGCAGCCAGACCTGACACAGTCAGTTGGTCAGTCATATGCATGCGCCAAATAAAATAAAATTGTCGGCAAAAGTGAGAATTTGAAGAGCTGTAGTGCATTTCCATTCCCTAAATTAGCAATAGCGGACCACATATCTAATTTACTAAACTGCCAACATTTGCTTTGATATGGAATTTATAATTTACAAAATGAAACAGAAACAAATGTTTTGAAAATCGTATGAAGTTCATGGATCACTTTACTGATTGTACATCCTTTCCATTGTTTGTTGCTTCGTAAAAGGGTCAACTATGCAGTACGTATACGTATTAATCATCATTTGGGACATTTGTTGATTACAACAAATATTGTTTCTCTTTTTGTCTTGTTGACAGTTTGCGTTGTGCGGGAAGGATGTCCCACCTGGCTTCAGCGACTTCCTCTCGGTCAGAGTTCCCCTCAGCGTGGCCTATCTCCGGCTCTTCCTCGAAGCCCATCTGCCTTAATAAATCCCCTTCAAATCTACTGCTTCCAGTTATGACAATCGCACGAAGGAGAGGCATGCTAAAACCTTTGGTCTTGCACTCATCAGAGTTTAATGCAAGAATGGACAGAAAGCCAAAATAGCACAAAACATCAAGGGGGGGAGGGTGGGGGGGGGGGGGGGGGGGGTCACAAAGATTTGAAGTCAAACTTAACACTAAGTTGGACTTACAATTATGGCAAGAAATTTGTTGCTTCAGAATTAAACATATTCAAGAGTCAATAACTTGAAGTCTCTTTGATAAAGAAAAAGTTAATGATTTTTATGAAAATTGTAGGCTTGTTTTATAAAGAACTTGTTTAACAATTTTACAAATAAACTAATGGCTTTCCATAATTTGTAAGTCCAACTAAGTGGGATCTTTGTGAAACACCCCCCAGGTGTTTGAAAGATTCTTCACTGTATTTGTGTTAATTGTGAAATGATCCAGGATTGCTCATAGGGAGCCAACACCCCGAAATAACCATTTGATGCATAAAAGTGATTATTCAGTAATCCATTCCACCAGAAATAAGTGTCTCCAAAAATATCCGTATTTAAACTTTATTATCATTACTAGTGCAAGCAAACATTCATGGGTATGAAGAAACAGACTAATTCTATTGTGATATGACAATAGAACTAGTCTATTTCTGCAGACCTATGATCACATAATTTAGTATGATTATTAGTTTTCAAATTATGATAACATTTTTTCTGGGAACTTATTTTCTGAACTTTTTGGTTGAATGGACTCCTATAACTATTCTCTTTCATATAAAAGAAAATTACTTATGGGTGTTGGTTCCCTTAAAACATACTGCTTCCAGATATAAAAAAAAATGCAGTAAGGAGAAGCATGCTGCCTAAAGCTTCTGGGGGGTGTTTCACAAAGATCCTAAGTTGAACTTAATTCTAAGTTGGACTTAAACATTATGGAAAGCAATTTGTAGCCTTGGAATAAAATATATTCAAAAGCAAAACAAAGCAAGTATTTTAGACTTTTCATAAATTTTACATCAACAAAAGGAAATCCCCTTGATAATAGAAAATATCAATGATTTGAATCAACATTTTATGCCTTTTCAAAGAAATTTTACAAAATTGTTTCAAAGTCCAACTTAGAGTTAAGTTCAACTTAGGATCTTTGTGAAACACCCCCCTGGTCTTGGACTCATTAGAAAGACAAAACGGCCCAATATATCGGGTGTTTGAAAGAATCTTGACTTCATTTGTATTACCTAATTGTGAAATGATCCAGTATTGCTGAAACACAAAGTAATGTGTTTGTGAATTATGTTTTGTTTTTCCAGGTTAGCCTCTTTAATGCTTTTGCGCTGTGTAGCCAGAGGGTCCTGGATCTAGCATGTTATCTTGCTTCAAATTGAATTATGGGTAATTTGTATTGATGAAGACCAATTTTATTTTGATTTATCCGGCATAAAAAGATAGTTCGACATTGTTGCAGTTTACAAACAAATGAAGGTTTTCTTGGCAAGTCAAAGAGCAAAGCATTTTCTTTGAAAATTGTGTTTGTAAGAAGAGATTCTGTTGTACAGCAATACATATTTTTATATTTTCTTCCTTCTTTCGAAGCAATATTATATGTATGCATATAAATGTTTATTTATTTTATGTTGTACTAAGAAATGTTTTACTCTTTCTAACTTTTCCGATAAATAACTTTCTGTTTGTTTGAGTTTTATTGTAAAATATGGGCATGGATACCAAAATGTTTCTGGCCTATTCAAACCTTTTATAGTATTAACATAATATTCACCTATTTGTCAGATTATTACTCTACATAGCTACATGTGTTTGGAACTTAATATGTTGTCTTAATTATTGATTATAAGTTCTCCTAAAAGTAAATGAATATGACTGTGTTGAAAAATTGGCATTATCAATTATTATTTTTTGCTATGTTTTATTCATGGACCGTTATTCAAGCTGAATATGTCCAAAATGGGAAGTGGGCATTTCATTTGTGTGATCTTTGGATTCTTCTTTGAATTCAAAAATGTTTGTACTAACATCTCAAAGTCATTACTTTTGATACAAGAGTTGGAATTTTACATTTTCATGTTTGTTTCTTTGCTGAAGTGTACATTTGTTGAATAAGATTAAAAATCTGAATATATGAGTTTGTGCACAATCTTTCATTCCTACATTGCTTAGAGAATATTGAATTTTCTCCTATTATTTCATTGTAACAATGCGCTTAGAAACATTGTATTAAGCGCTATCTAAATGTAATATATTATATTATTATTGTTGTTTGAGGCTGAACTTGGCTGATATATATGCTGAATGTCCATCATATTGAAATATGCCTAGAGGTTGCTAGTTAAAATTACATAAGAAGTTGTAACATTGTCGGTTGATAAAGAGAAGGGCGCTAAAGCCTCTTTTTGTATACTTTGTAGATAATCATGTTAAAAGTTTGGGACCCTTGTAGAAACCTAATTTAGCTGTCTTTTTTTTTTTTTTTTTTTTTTTTTTTAGATTTTCCCCAAATTAAAATTTGGCATCATAGAGATGGCTACCACAGAGATGGCTACCACCTACAAGAGATACCACCTACATAGAGATGGCATTCACCGACAAGATGGCATGCATAACACAATTTAGCAAAAAATCAACATAACGTCCTTCTCACTCTCACCGACAACATTGTTTTGTGCAGTAAAACTGCATCATTTTTAATATTAGTTGATACAAATATAGTGGATCTACATTATTTTTGAGACGGAACAAGTTTTGTGACCTAAGATGTGATAAATTGTCAGTAGTCAAATTATAACTGATGTGTCGATATCAGAGTCAGTACTGATTGGAAGCAACTTGTTGTTTTTGTTCTTCTTCTGAATCTTTCACCTAAAGCCAAACGCACGCAGAGATGACTCTACCAAATCCGACTGGTTTTTATTTAGATCGGCTCGGCGTGCGCTGCCTCACGACTGCCAGTCGAGAGCCAGTCAACATGTTGAATGGGCTCCGACCAACGGCGTGCCCCACTGAAGCCCGACTGAATACCAGTCGGATCGAGTCGGCTTTGTCTGCGTTGGGCTTTAGATTCAAACTCATTATTAGATATTTATAATTGCTGGAATTATTAACAAGTAGTGGCCAGTATTCTGTGTCATAATTCTGTCAAATTATTAATAGAGTGGTATTTGTCAGATTGTTAACATCTGTAAATTATAATGTAACGTACGTCTTTTGTTGAGGCATTTTGTCAACTACTCAACAACTTTTACTTTATATGCTGCAAATTAAACTGTTGTGTGATATGTAACTTTTAAAAAAGAATAATGAAAAGGAATAGTCTTTTTATTGGGCAATGTCATTATTTTGAGTTCTGTCTATAGCGCTAGATGATGACTATATATGTATGTAATATTCATGATATAATAACTACAACAAAACAACAACTTCAAAGATAATGCAAACTATTATGCGGCTTGTACATGTGCTTGTATTGTATTACTGTCATTATATTTGTATTACAACATGCTTTGTTATGCAGTATTGCTGTGTGCTATTCTGAAAATGCCTTTCTCTTTTTTCCATTTTATCTGTTTATTTCAGAAATGAAGGTGCTAACTTTCAATGTATATCTTACTTTGGATTTTATAAACCAGATTCAATGGATTGCCTTTATACTATCTTCTCAGTATTGTCTATTACTTCATGCACCTCTATTTTGTTTTTATTAGGTAAAAACAAGTAATATATTTTGTTACCCATTACTTCATTATTGGTAAAAATAAATGCATTAGCCATTTGAATGCAATTATATAATAATAATAGTAATAATACACAGTTTTTATAAAGTGCATATCACATTGCAGATGCACGTCTCTATGCGCTTGTATGATTACCCTGGTCATTACTGGTACAGTTCATACCCGCACAATTATCTTGCGCACCATCTCAACTCCCCGAGGAGCATACTAGCCAATGGCAGCCATATGATAGTGCCCAGACTAACACCCAACCAGGTACCCATTTATACTCCTGGGTAGAGAGCAGCAATATGGATTAAATGTCTTGCTGAAGGACATAGATGATGGGACATCAACCGGGTTTGAACCCACGACCTCTAGATTTTAAGTCGAGCGTCACCAAACGCCACTCAAATTCGGTTGATTTTGGGATCCCTGACATTTGCTACAGTGATATTTGCACCACTATTAATTTATCACAATTAACCAACAAAGATTTCTAATCCTAATCAAAACTCTAAAATTAACACTAAACCTAACCCTTATCCTAATAATGCACACATTTGGTTCTGACAGGTGACAATCAAGTATCTTATAGTAGTTCTAAATTAAATAGCAGCGTGTTATATTTGATTCAGATTACATATACCTTTGCCACATATATGTGGTGATGATAGGAAAATCTAATTTAATTGCACAAAGACTATGCAATTTCCTAACACATTATTCCATTGGATTACATTAGGGAGACAAACGAAAGAGATGTGATGTACAGTAGTACTTGTAAATACTCAATTGGTTTATTAAACTCATTATATAGTTGTTCCATGATAACCTTATCAATATTTTGTATGTAAATGTATTATTTTCTGCCTTGTTCAGATTTTCTGACTCAACTATTTTTTATTTTTTATCTCCTTTGGGCAGTACTATTTGTGCAATAAAGTTGAAAATTGCATCAACAGTTCAGGCTTGTTGTGTTTCTATTGTTTGTTTTTTCTATTTTTCTGTGTAAACATTATATCTGAGATATTAATAGGTAATACCTATTGTTTGGTGGGGGAGGGGGAGGGGGTGGGGGTGGGTGGAGGATATGATTGAATATATCACCACAACCCTCCCCCCCCCCCCTGAACAATGGGTATCACTTTAAAGGTAGTTTAACACATTTGAAAACACTGCAGATCTTTCTCAACATGTGCATGTAGCTAGGGAATGATGTTAATAAAATGTGTGAGAAATATTGATTGAACCCCTACTTCTTCAAAAAACAAATTTAATATTTTTCTGTTTTACTTCAGAAAAAATATGTCTTGAGATAACTCGGCCTCTGGATAATTCGGCACTTGATTAGTCG
This sequence comes from Echinarachnius parma, assembly GCA_037951105.1. Classification (NCBI taxonomy): domain Eukaryota; kingdom Metazoa; phylum Echinodermata; class Echinoidea; order Clypeasteroida; family Echinarachniidae; genus Echinarachnius; species Echinarachnius parma. The sequence continues at coordinate 36,857 of JBAMJV010004037.1, forward strand.
ATACTAATACAAAACACGCTGATTACACAGCAACACACAAAAAAGTATTAGTTCAGCCTCGTACTTACGTAGGTAGCTTCGATCGTGCGTTATAATAAACGTACCATCGATATCGATGACATGTACACACATAATGATACACCAAGGATTTTCCCAGGTATTTTGGTATAATGTTAGGTTCAGGGGACACTACAGTGCACATTGAAAAAGAATAAGGAGCTAGTAGGTTGAATCACTGCACACTACAGTGCACAGTGAGTTAGAATAGGGAGTAACATGCGGTGGGTTAAGTTACCTAGTCAGCTGTATAGTAGTTCGGTATGCACACTGCAGTGTATGGAGTGTCCATTGTAGTGTAGAATGTGTGTAGGCTGATGAGCAATAAGAAATGGAAAACAGTACTAATTAGGTATGGTAGGGGAGCACCCGGAAGCTTTTATATTTCGGACATCTAGAACTGCTAATTGTATGAAGTAGTGAATCTATTCGTAGCGTATTTTTAAAGGGTATAGCGAGGAAAAAAATACAAGAGTATTGGTAGTAGCCCGGTAGTAGGCCCTTATGACAGTGTCATAGGGGGCACATCAGCCCTGAAAGCTTGCTGATATCAGCACTTATGAAATCAAAGATGTTTTTTTATATTTGATAATGAACACAAAATTTTTTAATTAATTGAAGTTTATTTTACGATCTCTGCCCGAAGTTTTGAACATCCGGGATACAGAGACCCCTTACTGGTCTTGCTGTGGGTCCAGGGGGCGGAGCCCCCGGAAGCTTTTGTTTTTTTATTTTTGCAATTTAGCACATTCAGGATTCAGGGGTTTAAAAGGTATAAAATAGTGGATCTTTTATGGGTGTGTATATAGCGTGCATGGCAATGTAGTAGCGATGAGCCTTGCATGGGATGTGTCCAGGTGCTCCTGTACTAAAGAGCCATTGATAAAGTCTTGGGGATTGAGCCCCCAGGAAACTTAGACTTCAGTAATTTAGTTTTGGTAGAGAGGGCGCTGCACATCACAATTTTTTTGTGAGGTAATGAAAAACTGAGTGTCGAATTTGAGAGAACATGCAATTTTAATGGCAGAATAAACTTGAAAATTAAACGTCAAAATTGACCCAGAAATGGCTGAAATATCAATAAATGTATTTGATAGTAAATATATAATCCATTGCGGATATAGTATCAGAAATAATATCGTGATATTCGTTTGTCTCGCAATGTATGGTTAAACTAGGAATCTAAAAGATCATGACGTTTCGTATGCCGCTGCAATACTTTGTCAAATGATATACTGTAATCTAATGTAGACAATCGGTTTTGATGCTCTACCGTGGCTCCAAAACACACTCTCGCATGAGCGAGTGCGTTCCTGATAGGTCAGCAACGGACCGCGTCTATTGGCCGGTGCACACGGGCACTCAACCAATCAACGGAACACTGGTGCGGCCCGCCTGCCGAACCAGCGTACGATACGTCGCCATGACACTACCCCGACCAAACCGGCCCCCAACGGCTGATCCCAACCCACGGTAGAACAGAGCCACCTTCTTGCTACAACGCTCATATCTACGTATCAATTTCAGGGCAAGGCGCCCGTATGTTCAATCAATAGTATTTGATCTTATAATTATTTGGGGCCTTTATATCCCTCGATATTTTTCCTACTTCATCATTTTCGGAATTATTGGGGGTGGGGGGGGGGGGGGGGCGAAAATAGTTGTTATTGTAGCTTAGCAACTAGGGTAGTGAGAGCTTGTGTTAATACAACACAATACAGTTTAAGTTATGAGCCATGCTCGTGCTAAGGTACGTGTAGCCGATAGAATAATGATAATATCGAAAGTGAAGTTCCTATTATATGAAATCCTGTATCTTTATATACTTATACATAGGTCGTCAACTAATTGGCAACTCGTAATAACGTTTTAAAAAATTGGAATAGATAGATCTTGCAAGCTTCCATCAATTCATGAAGATTGGCTCGCCAGTGACATGTATGTGGGTCTGTCTTCATTTACGAGGTCTACATGGCCTAGTGGTGAAGGCGTCGGCATTCAAAGCTGGAGACCCGGGTTCGAGTCCTGGCGGAGACAGTTTTTTGACCCGTGCATTTTTCTCATTTGGAGGAGCCAAGGGAGGAACATTGTTTAAAGCAACGCTATTATTTCTTCCTTTCCAATCATTTATGATTATTCTTTGCAAATTATTTAAATACAGGAAGAAGCCGGAGCTGTATGTATTGGTCTATTTTCACTTGTATATATTACACTGTAATCTATAGTGAAACCAATCGTGTTGTTTTCATGTCATGCAAACAATGCCGTTCCGGCTTTTCTGAGCCACCCCGTATAATAATTATATCCTAATATATATTAATGTATACATGTATCTTAAAGGGAAAAGAAACTTAAGATGAAAACCAAAACTTACGTCATCACTAGAATCGTGTCTCTGTATATTTGTGTCTCTGTCAGACTTCGGAGGATGGAAGTCAAAGTGACCGTCAAAGTCAACTTCAAATCCAAGGTCAACGTCTCCAATATCAAACTTAAAGTCCTTGTCCATACCAATATGGAAACATGATTAATTTTGTATCTCTTGTATATGTTATTTAATTTCGCTTCAATACATCTTTTGTTGAAATTATACTGTCATGCAGGCGGTAGCGTGCAGGTTTTACTTATATTCAAAGGAAAATTGCCCATAAATCGCTTTATTTTAAGATGCTAGATTGAATGCCTCTTTAGCGTTTTTAATTGCCCGGATGGACATTAAAAATTGTCCTTCCCATTGTTGACCTGTCATTATATAATAGGGATATAAATAGCGAAATAGCCGTATAATTGCCTGTTTGGTCATTTTCTTGTAAAGACATTAAAGAGAGAGCAGAAAAGAGGCTTGTAGATAAAATGCCTTTCTACGTCATCAAACGTCACAGAATTGCATTGTGGGATACTAGGGTAAGTAATATGAACCAATCACTGTAGAGCATATTCATACGTGTCGTCACCGGATGGAAGTCAAGAAAAGAAGTTCGATTGTTTAAATATTGTGTTTGGATGAAAACATCGTGTATTGCCTGCATTTGTAATGATCAGTATAATTATACTTTCCTTTATAATGGTTGTAATTACAAATGGTTCCGAAATAGCTGGTAATACAGTACGATACCATATCAGGCCCGTAGCCAGGGGATGCGTTGGTTTAGATGGTGCGCATGCGCAAATCGGCTCGCGGTCTACAATAATTAGCCAGTCGATCTCGAGTGACAGGCAAGTTTAGTATCAGAATTGCAATAATCATGATTAGTATTGAGCGGAAGACGCGCGATGAGGTTTGATTTGCTCACGGTGTGTCGGATCTCTCCAAGACTAAAGCAAGACGAAACACATGATCTGATTTACTTTTTTTTTGTGGGGTATTTTACTTTTCGTTCAAGGAAAATTACTAGATAACTGATTCTCGTTGAACTTTCACTATAGTTTTCAGAGTATAAGGATATTATATTTACACAGAAGTCTATTTCAATATCGAGGCAATATTTTATCCAGAAAGATGACTTTGAAGTCGGTAAGTTATATTAATCATATTATTTTGTTCAGTAACACAAATCATTATTCGTATTATATTATCGACAATTATACTAAAATGTCTGGTTCACACAACCAAAACCCTAATTGCACAAAGTAATGGTAAACAAATACACAACTCTGTTCCTGAAACTTTAAAATAACATTCGACATGCAACGATTTTTGAGAGCCTTTGGTTATTTGGAAATAACATCCTTCCTGTGTTCGTTTAAAAATGAGCTGACTTTGCCTGACAAGATATGCACGTGTTTTAATGTGTCATTGTGTTGATACTTGATGAGAATATCTCCTTTAAAGGATCTAGTAACTTTGTTGACATCTGCAAAAAGTGATAAATGGTTGGTAAAATGTGTATTGTTGTAATCTGATATGTCCACTGAGTAATGACGGAAAATGTTACGTAAAACGGATGTTATATGGCCGAGTAATGAGCGAAAATGCACTGATATTTGATTACTCATTGCGCTGACTTTGTACACAGTTATAATTTTCCAGTGGATAATTAAATATCCGAACACTTCAATCGTAACTATCTTTTTAATGAAAGGGGGGGGGGGGGAAATGTTCCATGCTTATATTGGTAATACCAGTACTAAGACTAGAGTTCTAAGTATTTAAGTTTTGTGGATTTGGACAATGTTATTATCCGCGATTTACAAGTCATCTGAAAAGTTTCCAGAAGATGAATGAGGATGAATAGAACACCCATGTAAGATTTTAGATCGAACAACCCTGTAATTTATGAAAATATGAAAAAGAGGAAGAAATCATCTCTTCAACGAGCATTTTGGCCAATAAATGTGTTAAACTGATTTAGCATAATATTACAACACTGTTGAAGTTATTCACGTAACGTTATTAGTAGTGTATAAACAAAATTTTGTTCAAGTATGCCACGGGAAAAAAATGAATAAATACATTGTATATTTTACGATTCTTGGCATATTTGTTTTTAGTCTTCGTTTTCGCCGTTGTTATGATAACCGCAACCTGCGGACTTATAGCCTATAGGTCTCAAATGCTCCGGGCGCCGCACGTTTTTGTAAACCTATAGCGCGGGTTTTCTACGATTTCGTGGAGTTGGGATATCTTTGTGTAGCGGTCACATATTTGTCGGGGCACGATGATTTCGGGAGTTCATGCAAAATTAAATTGCACGGCTCCCGTACTTACAATATTATAGCTCGTACGGACGCCTTACGGGACTCGTACGGCATCCCAAGATACTATTATGATATCGTTAACTATCGTGCGATTTTAGTGGCTCCAAATTCATTTGCAAAATCGTACAATATTCGGGAAAATAATTTAGTAATTCATGAAATATTTGACAAGGCAAGGTTAAAATCATGAATTAATCATGTCAGCAGTTTAGGGTATTAAGGGACAATTAGTTGATTTTTGATACTCATTAACGCATAATTATTACCATGACAACCTTGCTAAATATAAAATGTATTTCCCTGGTTCTTAAAAGTTAGAATGTCATGTTTCCTTTGGCTTCATTTCAGAACGAAATATTAAGTCCTGACGTTAATTGTTCGTTTCATAAGCGAGCAGAATGCTACAAATGAAGATGTTGTTCTAAGAGCAAAATAATGACTGATTTAACCATACATTAAATTGAAAGGACCAGGATCTATATTAAAACCATTATGAAACACGGGATGTCATCTTAGATATATGACATGACGGCTGCCATGGTGATATGGGTACATGATTAGCATAACAAATTAAATCACTGCTCATATTAAGATTATTAAAACAAATCAATTATGTGTCCAAAGCATGAATTGTTCACAAATTAGAGCGCATTGCCAATTTAAATCCCCCAAGAAAGTCAAAGATATATTGTTTATCTTATTAATACGTTATGAAAAAATTAAAAGGGAAAGTCATTGCTAGCAAACAAATTTGTTATTGATATTAAAACGCCTTACCATACTTTTATTTTACCTGACCAATTTTCATTTAAAGATTATTCCTCCCATCCACTTGCTCTCAGTTCGGTTTCCTATATTGATAACAACTACTTTTGAACGTATTGATAAGATTCTCCTTTAAAGGGGTAGTACAGTTTTGGTAGAGCTGAGCTTTAGTTACCAAAACATGCACAATAACATTACAAACTAATAGTTGATACTCCACCATGCTCGAAAGGTATAGAAAATTACAAACGACTAAGTAAAAAGCCTGTTATCATTCAAAAAAGAGCCATTCAAACACAAGAGGGCGCTCTCTAAAAAAGCATTGGTTTGAACCATTTTTCATACAAAATTATACATGTGATGTTTTGTTGAAATAATGATTATATAGATAGATCATCAACAACTATTTAGAAACCTCTTTTGAACATTTTTGAAAAGGTGTAAGCATTTGTTTAATTTTTTGAAAAACACCTAATAAATTTGGGGCCCAAATTTATTCCGACTGGATATATTTATTGATATTTCAGCCGTTTCTAAACCGATTTTGATCAAATAAAGTTTATTCTGCCATTAAAATTCTATGCTCTTTCAAATTTTACACTCAGTTTTTCATTATCTCACAACAAAATTATTTTGTGCAGCGCCCTCTATACCAAAACTGAACTACCCCTTTAATTTGTTTTTATTATAAAATATTACATAACCTTGACTTTTCTTAATAGTATATCGTGTGTTCCAGTTTAGGATATGAATCTTTGAAATTGAAATTTATTGTCAACAATATTTACAATTTACAATTATAGTCATATCACATATTGATCAAATATCTTAAATTAACAATACTGTAAAAAGAATTGACAAAGGGACTAACAAAATAGCATAGTGCTAATCGAGGTTAGTCCCGAAAATAGTGATTTGCAGAAAAAATACAAAATATGTTTAACTAGGTATATAAACTAACTTATTTACACTATATAAATACATTGAATTTGTATAAATCAAAGAGATAATTAATATAATTATAAACATACTATATAATATACAATACTTAATTACAATAATCATTACACAAATGCAGAGAAATACATAAATGTATATTTAGCTAATTATACTCGCCACTAATATAATATTGTTTTAATGCTTGGCAAAAGCTTTTCCGTCTATCATTTTGTCTTAGATTAATCGGTAATCGGTTCCACAAATCTGGTCCTGAATACGAAATAGATTGTTTACCTACGTTTGTTTTTAATTTTTATAACTTTTATATTACATTTCCTTTTATTCCGCGTTTCATATGCATGATCGATAAATGAGAAATAATCAATAAATCTATGAGGTAAATTATTATGTATTAAATCATGCATGAATACGCAAATCATATAACGGTATTGCTTAAAAATATCTAACAGTTTTAATTCAAGAAAAAGTGGACCTGATGGATGTCTATAATCTTTAAAAGCTAAGACCCGTGCGATTCGTTTCTGCAAAATTAACACAGAATTCAAATTTGTTTTATTTGCTGCTCCCCATACCTCTAGACCATACGTTATATGTGGAAGAATGAATGCATTATAAAGCATAACCAAAACTTCTCTCGAAACAAAATGTCGTATTCTAAATAAAATTCCTATTTTTTTACTGACTGTATTGCAAACATTATGTACATGTTTCTTCCAAGTTAAATTTTCATCAATAATGATGCCAAGAAACGATGTTGAATCTACATATTCTAAAATGTTTTCATTAATTAACAACTGACCCGATATAATGAATCTAATTAGGGTAATTATTAGCTGTACCCCCGAAATGTTAATTTGTCTGCAATATTATTATTTTCCGACGTATTGTTGCTTTACCGGAATTTTCCCGGCATATATTTCGTATTTTCTCACATTAATATGATTACTGACATGCCTGGAGAAACCTAGTTACTTAACTTCGAATGATGAAGCTCTTTACAATATACTGAACGAGAGCGTGATGGAATTGTAGAATAAAGATATAAAGGTCATCTGCTATTGTGCATATATCTACGTGATTAGTAGCCGTAATGATACATACTATTACATAAAAGGAGTTTTGTTGCAAATACGAAGTATCTCCAAGTTTGTCAAATTGAGATAAAAATTATTTGCGATTATGCTGTTGTAATAAGACGTGGTGATCATGTTAACCCAAAAAGGCCGGGCTATCTATATATCTATCATTATATCTATCTATCTATCTATCTATCTATCTATCTATATATATATCTATCTATCTATCTATCTATCTATCTATCTATATATCTATCATTATATCTATCTATCTATCTATCTATCTATCTATCTATCTATCTATCTATCTATCTATCTATCTATCTATCTATCTTCTATCTATCTATCTATCTATCTATCTATCTATCTATCTATCTATCTATCTATCTATCTATCTATCTATCTATCTATCTATCTATCTATCTATCTATCTATCTATCTATCTTCTATCTATCTACCTATCTATCTATCTATCTATCTATCTATCTATCTATCTATCTATCTATCTATCTATCTATCTATCTATCTATCTATCTATCTATCTATCTATCTTCTATCTATCTACCTATCTATCTATCTATCTATCTATCTATCTATCTATCTATCTATCTATCTATCTATCTATCTATCTATCTATCTATCTATCTATCTATCTATCTATCTACCTATATATCTATCTATCTATCTATCTATCTATATATCTATCTATCTATCTATCTATCTATCTATCTATCTATCTATCTATCTATCTATCTACCTATATATCTATCTATCTATCTATCTATCTACCTATATATCTATCTATCTATCTATCTATCTATCTATCTATCTATCTATCTATCTATCCCTTTTATTCATGCTCACTCCCCCCATAAACTTACTTTTGCACAAGTTGAATTAACATTGTTGAGTGATTCCCTTCTTGAAGTAATCACTTCTTACTCTGGATAGTACGTAGACTAGTACTATCCATGCTCTAACCTGAAGAGTAATCACTTCTTACTCTGGATAGTACGTAGACTAGTACTATCCATGCTCTAACCTGAAGAGTAATCACTTCTTACTCTGGATAGTACGTAGACTAGTACTATCCATGCTCTAACCTGAAGAGTAATCACTTCTTACTCTGGATAGTACGTAGACTAGTACTATCCATGCTCTAACCTGAAGAGTAATCACTTCTTACTCTGGATAGTACGTAGACTAGTACTATCCATGCTCTAACCTGAAGAGTGGGCACATAATATGTGTGCCCACGAAACAACGTTGTAGTTAGAAAGTATAATGAAGTCATACTAAATATTGTGGTACATATATCTATCTATATATCTATTTATCTGTCTATCTATCTACCTATATATCTATCTATCTATCTATCTATCTATCTATCTATCTATCTATCTATCTATCTATCTATCTATCTATCTATCTATCTATATATCCATATGTCATACGCATAACATTATAATATTCAATTATATTACTTGTTTTCAAGCTATTCTCATATCTAACAAAAATTCCATTGGCAATTTGCTTAAATTGCGATTCTTTTGTTTCGGTTTTTTTATATTCTACATTGTATTTCCCATCTCTCGTTGTGCATTTTAGGTCATCGTTTCACTGTGTACGTCGTCTCTTCTAATCTTCGCAGGTAAGATCGATGAACTTAAAGGGGTAGTTCCGTTTGGGTTTAGAGGGCGCTTCAAGAAATAATTTGTTTGTTTGGTAATAAAAATTGTATCTGTGTTCTTGTAGTCTTTAAAAAGGGGTATTTTGGTTAATGTGTACTCGAAATGCAAAAAGTTGAATGCCAATTTGTACCCTTTTTTTTTTAGTTACAAAGGGGGTATAATTTGCTGAAAATGGACTCGAAACAACGCAAATAGGAGTCATTTTTTTACCCCGAGAACGATCATGTGTCGAGTCCACCTTTGAATATGAGGTGGCACCGCAGGGGACTACCCCTCCCATTCTATGCCACATACGGTATACGTTCTTGTTGTCATGCTTTTCTTTGTGTGCATGAGTTTATGTTGACCATTTGTTATTCGATGCACATGCATTTTTATCATTTACAAAACATAAACAAACTGAACTGAAGATTATTCTTCTGCATTGTATCTCCTCTGCTATGTTTTCATAGAAGCCGGAGTCACTACGGATTTGCAAGGCGTGCGATGCCCCACCATCCGACTGCCCGGGGGATGCAAGAATGACGTCATACAGCTGGTTCCTAAACCCCTCCCCATCGACCATCCGATGAGCATCGGGAAAGTCAACAATTACATATGCGCCTTACCAGGTTGGTAATTGAAGAAAAAGAACAAAATTCCGCTGGACAACAAACTCCCGATAAATGTATAGTTGTATATATATGTGATATAGTTCTGACAACGAACTCCCAATTTAGTTCGGACAACGAACAATTATAGTTCGGACAACGAAGTCCCGATTGTAGTTCGGACAACGAACTCCCGATTATAGTTCGGACAACGAACTCCCGATTAGAGTTCGGACAACGAAGTCCCGATTATAGTTCGGACAACGAACTCCCGATAAATATAGTTCGGACAACGAAGTCCCGATTATAGTTCGGACAACGAACTCCCGATAAATATAGTTCGGACAACGAAGTCCCGATTATAGTTCGGACAACGAACTCCCGATAAATATAGTTCGGACAACGAACTCCCGATTATAGTTCGGACAACAAAGTCCCAATTATAGTTCGGACAACGAACTCCCAATAAATATAGTTCGGACAACGAACTCCCGATTATAGTTCGGACAACGAAGTCCCGATTATAGTTCGGACAACGAACTCCCGATAAATATAGTTCGGACAACGAAGTCCCGATTATAGTTCGGACAACGAACTCCCGATAAATATAGTTCGGACAACGAACTCCCAATTATAGTTCGGACAACAAAGTCCCGATTATAGTTCGGACAACGAAGGCTCTCGCTAAATATAGTTCGGACAACGAAGGCTCTTGCTAAATATAGTTCAAACAACAAACTCCCGATAAATATATAGCACGTACAACGAACCAAGGAATCTCCGAAATTATTTGGACAACTCCATCATTTGACAAGGATCAATTAAAACGGGAGTATGGTTTGGAGGTGTATTAAGGAGGTAATTTCTCCCCCATCGTTTGGTTGGAATTAGTGACCCTTAGGTCACTTTCCCCACCCTCAGTTATCGAGGAAAGAAGTTATCAATAAATCCTAGAATAAAAAAAAAGAAAGAAATGCGTACCACCATGTTTCATGTTTGACACGAGCCTTCATCTATAGCATGTCTAAAGGTAGGCCTATACCTTTTGCAAAAGGAACGCGGGCCGAATGGTACTAAACTGGGTTACGAACTTGAGTGTTCAAAAGAGGTAGTTGTCCAAGTGGCAATTATTGTCAGAGTAATAATATTCGACCTTTGATAGATTCAGTGAAAGGGGATAGAAAAGTTTGCTGTTTTTGTGTAGTAACGAAAGTCTGCATATGGATATAGATCCCTTGCACAATAAGAAGGTCGTCATAATTGTTTGAGTTAATTCATATGTTTATTCATTTAAATTATGTACTGTTATCTTCGTACATGCTCATTAAATGTGACATGAGATGTAAGAATAAATTCCATCCCATTTCATGAAGATGAATCTTGAATTTCGATAGCATGTTTAGCTTATTTATGACCCTGTTTGACTTTAGTTTCTTGCGATTTCACGATGTCTTCTTTTTCATTTATTTATAGACGGTATTGCAAAGGGAAAGAGATGCATGAAAGATGATGTGACTACAACTGATCTCACAACCACTATCGCAACTCCGGCGATGCCCTCCACAACGACTAACACTGCCACAACTCTGCCCTCTACAACGACTTCCACATCGACTACCACTGCTACAACTCTGCCCTCTACAGCGACTACCACTCCTACAACTCTGCCCTCCTCAACCACTACCGCAGCTTCAACTCTGCCCTCCTCAACCACTATCACAGCGGCTACCACTGCTACAATTCTGCCCTCCACAGCGACTACCATCGCTACCACCACGCCCTCCACTACCACTGCTCTCCCGTCACCGTCGACTACCGCTGCACTTGTTCTACCTGCGGATTGGACATGCACGGAGAGCAAATGCTTCAAGTACTTCTCCGGATCGACCCAGACCTGGGACGGGGCCGTGGCATACTGTGACCAGCTCCTCAAGGTCGACTTGGGCAGCAAGATTATGCAACCCTCCCTGCTCATGCCCGAGAGCGTCGAGGAGATCGAACTGGTAGGCCCCCATTTTTGTTTTTCATCATCAATTCTATCGATAAATTTCACAATCAATTCTCTCAATTAATCATTATTAAGTTGGAAAGCTTTTTTTCTCAATAGTTTGCCTACAAAAATAGAATCAAAAGAAAGCTGAAATTCCTTTAAAAAATAAAGATTTATAGAGTGTAACCCCCAATAATTCGCATGCCCACCAAAAACCAGTCCGATCATGCTACACCACTGCGTACGTATGCTCAAACCTCACATTCATATTTTGGCTTAACCCTATCAAGTACCCAAAACATGCAAAAATAACTAGTTATCTATTCACTAGCTAACTACCTTTGTTTTGTTATGTTTGATGACTAGGTCCTGGGCATATCGGGTCAGACATATGTCGCTATCAACTGCAACGACAAGGACGTAGGGGGCGTGTGGGACTGCCTGCTGGATAAGACTGGCACTAAGACATCGTACAGGAGTGAGTAGACCAGATGTTATTTTGCGCTTTTCTTCACTTTTCTATAATAAAAAAATCATCATAATTATGATGTGAAAAAGAACAAATAGCCTGCAATTGAGGGCGAAAAATTATGCTCCAACGGCCACGGAAATTTGTTTCGGGTTCGATTTCCGGCGAAGCCCAATTTTCTTTGCCCATTTTTTCTTTTTCTTTCAAGGGCATTCAAACTGAAAACTAGGAGAAATCTAGCAAATCCCCAGCACTAAAAGGCAACCCCCCCCCCCCCCCCAATTAAGAAAGGTCCACTTTTTATCGTTCTCGGCCATCTCGGTGGTCTTGGACAACGATGGGTCTTGTTGACGACACCCCTCCCCTTTTACACAACTAAACCAGTGGTCTCGGTCTCAGCCTCGATTTTTTTGGCAACAGACACCCCCCCCCCCCCCCCCCCCCCCCCCCCCACTGTATAAAATAGATTATTTGCATAACATGTTAGGTTGCCAAAGAGATTAGTGAATAATTAACATGATTAATGTGATTAATGTTAATTTTGTTGTTTACTTTTCATGAAGATTTTGCATCGAACGATCCGTATGAGGGGCCGACTTCTGACTGCGCCTACCTGAGGGGACCGCCGGATGACCCGGTGTACGTGGTCGGGAAGTGGTACGAGTACTACTGCAATTTTCAGACAAGAGTGGTGTGCCAGATATCGCTGTAAATTATGTATAATTATGAGTCAATGGTACTGACAAGGTTGAAACCTACCCTCTTTGGTTGAAACCTTACAGGACATGGTACGTCTTTTACTGCAAGACCAAGGTTGTGCAAAATAAACGACTATAGAAGACAACTGTGGCAATATCGAAAGGTCCCAATCTTGCGGGAAATTGTATGATTACTATATAATATACAGTGGAACCTAGGAATAAAAAACCCTCTTATAACATGGCAAGTTTGCGGTTCGAAGCTCTTTATACCCTTGTATATAGTCTTACTCTGATAACAAGCAGTGGCGTAGTGTGGTCTGGCAAGATTGGGGAGGGGGGGGGGGGTGCATACCGTAATGTAATTCTTGATTTAAACACAATCCCATGACTGTTAATCCCTTATGTTTTTGTTGTTTGAGGCAGGCGAGTTCCCCCTTTGCCCCCGTATACGCCACATATAATAAGAAACCTGATATAACAATGAATTTGCAATGGCATGGCCTTGTCATAGCGAGGTTCATCTGTACTGCAATTTCATCACCGCAATCTAGTTGTGTGCCAGATACATGTTCGTAGGTATATAGTAAGCAAATAATTACCGTTGGGGAAGGTGATGGGACAAACTATCACTTCCGAGGCGATCTGGATGTAGCTTTATTTCCGAAGCGAAGCTGAGGAAAGATAGCGTATACATTCAGATCGCCGAGGAAGTGATAGTTTGCCATCGCCTGAAACTAAAAGGTGATTATTTGCTTTATATTCCACATCGGAAACATTTCACTGGTAGGGTCTACGAGAAAGACAATCTAACTGTTTCGTCGAGCATCTAATCTCGTCGAGCATCTTTCGCAAGCTAAAACAAAATAAATGTTGCAAGATTATAATATAAACATTGAACGTATTGTCTCTTCGGTATGAAAAAAAAGAAAGCCGCTGAGTTCGGCTCAGCTAGTCAAAATACTAAGTATTGTTTGCTTCGAATTTCACTGTTGTAAACTGTTTCACTCAATATCGTTTTTTGTTGATATTGATTATAATAACTTGTACAGATTAAGATGAGCCTATTTATGGTGTTGGTTTGTATATAAGTCCACCACGTTAAGCTGGCAAGATATGCAAGGTTATATCAAATTAAGCCAATTATTTATTACATTAATATTTATTCGATTGTAAAACAAAACTTGCCACTCAATATGTATGTTGAAAATGAATTACGATCACTTTTGCATAAACGAAATGTACAGTATAGAATGCGAAGCTTGATCTGCTCGAATTGGAATACATACCGTATATTGAAATGAATACAATAGGAAAGTAAACTTTATAGCCTGCGCGATATACGCCAATTAATACTTGTACGAAATGTTATCAACAGAAAGCTAATTTATCACAGTACGGCTATGTATTTTTCAAATCTGTAAATGAAAGTTTTGTTTTAATGTGGCAAATGTGTAATATAATAATTGCGTGCATTTAAGGAACCAATGAGGAAACCGTCTTCAAAGCTACGATGTTATGAATGAGATGACTTCATTTACAATGCACAATTCGTGTACATGTCTGCGCAATTGTAGAGTTATTTTGACGTGATAGTACTTTTGAAGGGAACTATAGTAACATTGTCAAAATCCACAAAACTTACTTAGAACTATAGTATTTCTCTCATAACTTTTGTTGTATTCGTAAACTATTATTATAATTAGAAGCATGGGGCAGGTTTCGGTTTTTCGAATTTTCTTTTCGTTAAAAAGATATTTTACGATTGAAGTGTTCGGATTTTTTATTATCCACTGGAAAGTTATAACTGTGTACAAAATCAGTGCAATGAGTTCGCGAATATCACTTTGCATTCTCGCTCATTACTACTCGGCCATATAACATCCATATTATATTCAACGTGAATTTTATACACAATACTCAGTGGACATATTAGATCATAAACAACACATTTTATCAACCATTCATCACTTTTCACACATGTCAACAAAGTTACCAGATTCCTGTAAATATTTGTAAATATATGTGTAAATATTTGTATTTTACAATAATTTCCGACAACTTGTTAATTTGACATGCCTGCGTACTATAAGATTATTAGAATTGGTAAAACTGTGTTATGTATATATTATATGCATAGACTTATTGACGATCAATAATTAACAACCAATAAAACAAAACTTAGGAAAACACTTATAACAGTGAACGAATAAAACAAGCTTTTATAACAATAGTGCAATAGATTGTTCACATTTTAAAGTGTAAAGTTTAACATCAAATTCGAAAGTAAAGTTCTTAACCATTAGCCTAGGCAATGATTAGTTTATGGTTAAAATATCATTTTATAATGAGTAATACCATCATTTTGATCATGAATATCATTATCATTTGTATTGTTTTCATGTATTATCCTAATTCGTAAAGTATCATACCTATAGGCTACAATAAGGTGTGTTATTGCAGTATCGTGATAATAGTGATCTTTAATAATTATGTTTGTTTACCGTAAGTTAACTATCGTATCTCTATGTAACACAATTAATTGACTATTAAAGTGACATTTTTATTTCAATGTCTGTTGTAAAATGTAAGTGTACTTGTTAGCAAAGTATATTATATATACATTGCGAAAGCAGAATAAATGAATATCATAGTTATATAAATGAGAGTGATTTATTTAGAAAACAAGTTTTTGTATGTTCCAGCACATGCGAACGATAAAGATAACTTGCAGAGCGCGTTTACAGGTACGTCATATCAAAGAATTATTATCTTTTATATGACACCTCATGCACACAAAATAAACGATGTACAATGAAAACATGCCTGATTTGCCCAAATGAGTAGAAAGTTGAATAAGAAGTCGCTCAGCTTTCCTGACTTAGCCGCTGACAATGGACTTGATGCATCAGTGAACACAAACATGGGGATCAGGGAAAACATGGGAAACATGCTAGATCAGGAAAGCTACTCATTTGGGCTAAAATCAAGCATGTTTTCATTATCCTCGTTTTCTGGCATGAATAATTTATTTCAAAAATATGAATTGTTGTGCAGTCTTTGTCATTTTTCAAAATAAGTATCGTTTACTACCCTAAAAACTATAACCCAAACTTGCAATTTCTGCGTGCAAATGGAATTTTGGTAACACCAATTTCTATTGTTTTAATTCAGTCATACGTGAATTATGTGCCATAATTGTGATGTATTGTGATTGGTTAAAACTATACAACCAAACGGCGTGCTATAATAATGACAATTCGGCCCTCTCGCTTCAAACATGCATCTATCCACGCAAAATTCGATGGATGTATAGTTGCTAAGTTGCACAGTTGTTGGTTAAAACCTTACATCTATCCCGTGGATGAATAAATGTATGGTTGTACCATGAACCTAGTAGGTTCATGGTTGTACATAATTATGTCATGTTTGGCCGGTCATAAAGGCCGCACGCGCACGGCTGCAAGCACGCGTTATTATTTTCATCATTCGTTTCTCAAACTCAAACGTGCAAAATAGGGCCATGCAGCATCAGGGAAACATGAAAGACTGAAGGGGAAGAAGAAGTAGTTATCATGAACAGATCATGTGCAGAAAGGGTTTCAACGGACTGTAGAGTTTCACCTGACCGTAAAGTTGCAATTAATTGCAAACTTGTAAGAAACTCTGCAAATTTAAACCAATCAGATTTGCGCAGTTTATAGCCGTCACACGATCTGACTTGCAATCAAGTTGCAACTTTGCAATTGATCGCAACTCTTTCTGCAACGGGGCCTACGGGGGTGCTTGTATGACTAACTGGACGATTCACTTGGTGTTTAACACTATAATGGGAAGTCAGATTTATACCCCATTTGGAATTCGTGAACGTGATCCGTTACCTTCATAAGATTATTCCACAAGTGATATTTTAGACAATCATATACCAATATCACGGCAAGATACTTTTGAATGATGTGTGCAGGTTTCATGGAAAAGGAAATATCTAGTGACAAAAATTAAAATTGATGTCAGATTGTATCACCTCCTGCTCATTGATTTTGACCAAAATCGGAAAGTATTTGAAACGTTTTTTTTTCTTCTTCATTAAATCAATAATTCATACAGATATATCCTTAATTAGGGAAACACATAAACAATCAAAACACATTTCATTGGACAAATTTAATGGATCACTTTAATTTCTGACTATACTTTTTTTCAGAATCTTTTCGATTTCAAATTCGAGAACATTATTCTCAACAATTCGTATAATGATCACTACAGGCATACACCACTACAGGCATACACGGTCGATCTGTATGCAGTCGCGTAGCTACAGGGAGCACAGCTGGTGGGATGGGGGTGAGGATGGGGGGGGGGGGGGGGGGGGTTACGTCCTCCCAATAATTTGACAAAACAATGACAAATACAATTGGACATCTATGAACAAAATAAAGAACTACCTAAAGTGTGCCCCGAATATTTTGACTGGGATGACCGTGCGAAGTGTTAATTTGTCTTTTTAGCAATGGAAGAGGGGTTTCGGAGTTCTTTAAGTTGTCGTCCAGGGTTTTCGTTATACGGGTATGTGTATTTATAGATATGGGTGCGAGTTATTAATATACACTATACAGGATGGCCCACAAATAACGGAACGGGGGTACTTGCCATACTAAAGACTCATGATGCCCGCCATACTGCATCGAGTAACGATCAACGCGTGTAGTGAAGAAGGGGTACTAACAATGGCCCACACGCATTGAACGTTACGTAGTTGCTATGACGAGCATCATGTGTCTTCATTATAGCAAGCACCCCGTTCCGTTATTTCTGGGCCACCCTGTATAGGCTTATTAATAATTGATGCGTATTTGCCAAATGGCCAAGCTCTTACATGATGTGAACAAGAAAAGATCCTTATATCAGTCATTCGTATGTTTTCATATTATAATTAGTATTGAATTTCATTTTACCATCCACACAAATTAAAATTGCATGGTTTCATTATATAATATGCTTGCCAGTGGCGTACCCAGGATTTTTAAAGGGGGGGGGGGGGGTTATTTTGTAAAAAATTCCAAGCCGAGACCAAGTACCTTGGGGGGGGGGGGGGGGGGGGGTTCCGTAAACAATTTTTTTTCGAAGCCGAGACCAAGCACTTTTAAAATTATCAAGCCCGAGACCAGAGATCTTCGACAAATTTTGGACCCGGGACCGGGTTTCAGTTGGTCGAGACCAGGTTTTAGTAGGTCGAGATCGGGTTTTAGACAGTCGAGACCGCTTAAAAGTAGTCTCGAGACCGGCTTAAATTTGAAAAAGGGGGGGGGGGGGTTCGAAACCCCCAAAACAGCCATTTATGGTCAAAGGGGGGGGGGGGGTTGAACCCCCCCCCCCCCCCCCCCCCCCCATGGGTACGCCTATGATGCTTGCATGTGTCTTGAGTGTGGTGGATGTATTGGAAGGTATGTTGATTGTTATAGTAACATTAGTGTTACAATAGTTAGCTATTACAATAGTTAGCTATTGTAATATTATTTGCTTTTATAAACGAATACGAGGCATGGACCAGTTGTTTGTGAGTAGCTGATTGCGTTATTCATGCTGAATGTGTGTTGTGAATCAGAGTGCGTCACAATGCGTAAGGGCAAGGGATTTTGATAAGAAACGACGATCGAGTTGGTTGTATCATTAAACACAAACCTATTTTTAAAACACACCCTTTTATATCAGTCACGCTTAGTTAAAATTTCTCCATGATTAATTGACCTGTTTTTTGCTATAAATAAAATGTTATTAATTATGCATTCAGTCATTTGTCTGAGTGTGAGTGTTTAGAGAGGTGTGTTAGAGAGAAACAAATACCCCTCGCTTCCTTTTAAAATATTCATATGAAGCAAGTAGTATCGGAAATTTGTTGGGGGAATTTTTTCTAAATTATTTCACAAAATTACTTCATACAGTAGGCTTGTCGTTATACACGATTGTATGTTTTCTAACGACGTAATCTATTGAGTCGTGTTCATACTATCGATATTTTGCCGGTTTGCGTCTTTTCTAAGAACGACATTCA